>JXCR01082393.1:0-35763 GCA_002079205.1 Phalaenopsis hybrid cultivar
TATATATATATATATATATATATATATATTATTTGCTGTTGATTATATGTCCAAATATATTGAAGCTATTGTTGTACCCAGATATGATGCTCGAAGTGTTTTTAAATTTTTAATTAAAAATATTTTTACAAGTATGGATGCCGAGAGTAATTATTACTGATGGAAGATCTCATTTTAGGAATAAGAGAAACAAAAAATTGATTAAGAAATATGATATTATGCATAGATTCTCTACTGCTTATCATCCTCAGAGTAGTGATCTAGCAGAGATATCAAATTGTAAAATTAAACGAATTTTAGAAAAAGCTGTAAATCCTTATAAATTAATTTGGTCTACTAGATTATATACTACATTATGAGCATACAAAACTGCTTATAAGACTCCTATAGGAATGTCCCCATATAGACTTCTTTTTAGAAAAACATGCCACTTACCAGTATAATTGGATCATAAAGCATTTTGGGCTATTAAGGAATTTAATTTTAATCTAAAAAATGCTGGTGAGAAAAGATTATTGCAACTCAATGAACTTGGGAGATTAGAAATGAAGCATATGATAATGCAAAAATCTATAAAGAGAAAATGAAATATGACATGATCAGAAGATTATTAAAAAGAAGTTTGAACATAGACAAGAAGTTTTATTATATAATACAAGATTGAGATTATTTTCAGGAAAATTGAAATCCAGATGGTTAGGACCATTTAAAGTGATTAAAGTCTATCATTATGGAACTGTTATTATTAAAAATCCTAATACTGGAAAGATATTTAAAGTTAATGGGTATCGATTGAAACATTATTATAAAGGGAACATACCAAAATTTAAAAAAGTTTTAATGTTAAGTCAGCTCAACTAATCAAATGGTACATCGAGCTGACGACGTTAAACCAAGTGCTTCATGGGAGACATCCCATTTAAAAAATATATATATCTATAAATTACTATTTTGTTTGATAAGTGTTTTATATATTAGGACATAATAATCCTACAATTTTATATAATATAAATTAAGACAAATATTGGTATTGGAGGAAAAATTGGAATTGAATTGAACAAAAAATAAAAAGTAGCAATTTTGGCTACTAGCGCCCACTAACTTGACCATAGCGTCGATAGTACCATCAGGAGCGCCGATGGCGCCGATAGCAGTTTGACAGTTTGGGATGAATTTTGATGAATTTTGGCGGGATTTTGCTCCATAATAATCGCTTGGAGGTATTTTGAAAGTCCTAAAAACTGCCTTAGACGACTAGAAACTCTATATTTTTGAATTCCATGGCTTCCAATTCCAGAAATACTTCCAGGTATGGAGTTTTTAATAGAAGAAAGTTCATCAATTTTGACGCGCAAAGATTATACTACAAAGTTATTATGAAGAAGAGATTGATCAAATAAAGAGGCTTTGTCAATCATGGATTGATTAATCCAAGTTCTCTTATTGATAAAATCATTGTACAAAGATGATGAAAACTTCTGTGCTACACTATCGCTGCAGTTGTTGCACCAGTGGTGAAGGAATTCTATGCCAACTTACATGGAATTACCCAAGGATTTGTCGATGTACGAGGTAAGGCTGTACCATTTACTCCAGCGCAGATTGATGAGTTGTCTATAATAGAAAACGTTCCAATCTGTCATTATACAAATTTTATCCCAACGAGAGATTTGATGCAAGATGTTTATAATTTTTTGACAGATGAAAGTGAGATTTGGGAAATGCGAGAAGAGTGATATGTTAGTTTCTCTGCTTCATCACTTAATCCAATATCAAAGCAGTCACATTTCTTCATTTCTGCAAAATTACTCCCTACTATGAAGATTAGTAGAGTCACCAAAAAAAGTGTTATTTTAAATTATTGCATTCAAATGAAAAAAGCCATTGATGTAGTATCTATCATTTTTAAATCTATTATGGGTATTATTATCAATGGGCCAATTTATGGACTTGGGCACCCTTCCATGATTTTCCTACTTTGCAGTCAATCTTAAGTTTCATATGAAAGTTGGGAAAAAGTTTTATTATCTTGGGAGCCCATGATTCTTATTGATGATAATTATGCTGGGAATGGAAATGAAGCATTAGTTAATATCTTGGATCATTCATCACATGCTTCAACTCCATTGATGCTACCAACAGTTGGAAGTTCAGTTGCTTTGGAAAAGAAATAGAAAAAAATTGAAAGAGAACTTCAGAGTATTATGAATGCAATAGGAGATCTTAAGTACCTTTTTGATCACCTAGATTGGAGGATGAAAGAGAATTTTGATCATACTGGAATAATTGAAGCAGGATTGGTTCAAATGTTCAAGGAAAAAAAATGGATCGAAGAAAATTTGACTGATCAATTGTCGTACCGACCCTTCTACAATCTGTATGTTCTTTATCAGTCTATGGGAGATATCAGAGGAGGAGAAAGCACTGAAGAAGAGGCAAATTGAAGAATTTAATCTCTCTACTAGTTTAAAATATTAATGTATTTAATGTAATTATGTGGATTTGATTTAGTTTGCTTTGCTTTAGAGTTATGAACTTTGATTGAGTGTATAGTTTTGTGTCAGCATTTACTGTTGTGGCTTGATTTTGATGCTAATTTATAATTTAGTTTGCTATATGAGTGTAAAAGTGTGATTAGAAAAATGTATTTGTAAAAAGTGTATTTTCATATATAAAAGTTAGTTTGTTGTTTATTTGTGAAAATGATTATTCGTGAAAATATTTGTTTGTGAATTATTGTTAGATAAAAAATTATGTTTAAAAATACTAAAAAGACTTTTTAGAAAATTGAAAAATCAAAAAATCGAAAAATCGAAAAATCAAATTTTTAGGCCTTCTGCGCCGACGACACTGGTCTCCACCCTAGAACAACCTAAACCACTTAAAATTCGCAATTTGCACAGTAAAACACCATTTTTACCCTTTGAGTCACCTTCAACCTCTGGTTGCACCTAGGCCTTGCATTTGCTCAGATTTGGGGCGATTTTAAGGCAAAGGAACTTTGGATTTCATCTTCTCTAGGTAAGAGCTACACTTTAAACTAAAAATTTATATTTTCACCAATGATTTATCTCAAATTGCTGAGATCCAAAAATTTTGGAAAATTTTAAGAGATTTTGAAAAAATGGTGAAGAACTCTTACTTAGTAGATTTAAGTTTAAAGTGTTTTACATTGTGATTTTTGGAATTTTGGGAATTTATTCGGATTTTTATCAAAATTTCTTAGCTTTACCATGGCCCCAAGAACGAGCAAAGGAAAAAAGAAAAGTAGATTATGCTTAAAAAAATTTTGTCAGCTTCAGGGCCAGTGCTTGATTTAATAGTCTACTTTAAAACAAAAAAGTAATTCCGGATCGTGGTTTTAAAAATTTGGGTGGAGAAGTCGAGCGATTGATCAATGTTCAATAGTGAGAAAATTTCTGATATTTTACTATCAAGGCTATTATTGGTGTAGTGATGGAGTTTTACGCCAATTTTATAGAGGCTTTTGATGATTTTGTTTTTGTTCGTTGGAAAATGGTGGAGTTTACTCCAAGTAAGATTAATGAATTTTATCAGTTAAAAAATGTGTATAGTTGCTAGTACAAATTATTTTCTGCTATGAATGAGGCCTTGGATAAGGTTATTTCTTTTCTTATTGATGGAAGAGGAACCTGGAAAGTGAAAAATGGAGTTAAGGTAAACTTTCCTCTTTCTATACTTAATGTAGTATCTAAGGCCTGACACTACTTTATTTCTGGAAGAATGATATCGACAAGCCATCATAATGAGGTGACCAAGGATAGAGCCATCCTAAACTAATGTATCCAACAAGTGATGAGGGTAAATGTTGGCTCTATTTTTTATGTGAACATTAGATCTATTGCTTTGGGAGAGACCACTGGTGGATTAACACACCCTGCTCTAATCTTCACACTCTATGAACAGTGTGAGTTGATTTTAGACCTAAGGAAGAGAGGATTGAGCCTCTAAAACCTATTGGACCTGCCAATATAAAGGCATATGAATCTCATGTTAATTGGAGGTCTAGAAGTAAGACCAGAGATATTCCTTCTACTTCGAGGACCCCTACTTCTAGTGACCCTACTCTTTGAGAACTATTGGACCAGATGATGATCCAACAGGGAGATAACTTGAAAATGGATCATAGAATGGAAAAGATGGAGGCCAAAAATGCTCACACTGATGATTTAATTCAGTAAAAGTTTGAATATGATACTGCTTATGATGATGCGATGGTGAGATACATGAAGGGTGATCACTCAGTTCAGTTTCCTACTCACCTTGTCTTTACTCCATATCAACAACAAAATTTGAATGTAGAAAAAGAAGAAGAAGACGATGATTGGTGATTTGTAGTTTGATCTTTCACTTAGTTTATGCTTGATTGTACTTTGTTATTTTAGTATTTGTTTTTGTTATATTGTTGAGACTGATTGCTGTTAGATTGTGAGACTCTGTTTTGTTGTATTATGAACTGTAGAATTGTACAACTGTTTGTTATTTGAAATTTAGTTTAGTTCTGTTGTTAGTTTCAATATTTTGTTAAATGTATTCTAATTAACTCTTTCTTAACAAATTTTATGTATATTATGTGAAATTTAATGTTTTAAGATTTCAATCAAAGGGTGGTGTGACCTTGGTCTATAGGTTGATTAGAGGGCTCAATAGATGGGGGTTTTGATGGAGAACTTTCTTATTTTTTTTGAGGAAGCTTTTATGACAAAAAAATTTGACATTAATGGAATTTGGTTGAAGGTCAGAAAAAGTCCTAATTTTTTAACTCAAAATTGAGCTTTGGCAGGGGATTTCAGTGGAGGAAAATGGTGGGAATGATTTTAGAAGCTCTTAACAAAGCTCTGGGAACAATTTAGAGGCCTCTCCCCAAGCAAATGACAACACTCTCTATTTGGTCGTGGAGAGGGAAGCTTAAATAGCCAAGGCCATGGTGGTCATCAGATCAATCCAAGAGGTGAAAAAACTTGCTTAGGTGGAGGGTTGAGTGGCGCAATTCACCAAAGGAATGATCCACATTAGATAGGTGTAATGAGGTTTAAATCAAGGGGGAGGCTCTCTCAGTTTTAGGTTTTTCAGTGACTAGGCTGGTTAGCCAGGCCAGGGGAAGCGGCTAGCAAGGCTAAGGAATCTTAGGGAAGGTTTAATTATGACTATGATGGAGGTTCAATCAAAGTGTGCTAAGCATGAGTCATTTTGCCAAATATGGGAAGTGATTCTCCAATTCAAGGGTCCCTTTATCCATGGCACCATTAGAGTGGGCTAAGATGATCTAGGGTGGTTCTTAGGCTCCTAAAGGCTACTAAGGTGGACCAAGATGGGTTAAACCATGTTGTTTCATTTAGGTTTAGGGTTTGGGCTCAAAACATGGGATTTATCTTGGGTTTGGATTTGGGCTTGGCTAGCGTTTGTATTAGCCTCAATTGAATGGTCAATTTGGTCCATGATATTGTCACAAAGGGTTTAGGAAGTAAATTGGGTGCAATTGAAGGGGTTGGAAAGTTCAATTTGGTGAAATTGTGAGGTTAAGCCAATTTGGGGTATTTGAATTGGACTTGGAATTAGAGCTTGAAATTGGGTTCAATTGGACTCTAATTTGTCTCCAAATGAGTTGAGATATGATGCATTTTGATTTAGAATTGAAATTGGGTGATATGGAAGTCAATTTGGTGGAAATTAGGGGAGATTTGAAGAATTTAGGCATTTAGGGGCAATTTGAAAAATTTGGTTGAAATTGGAACCAACGAAGTGGTTCAATTTAATCTTGGAGATATTTGGAGTGGTTTTGGAGATTTTTGAGAAATTTTGAAAATTTTGGGGTATGAAGGGCATTTTGGTAGTTTTGACAATTTTGGGGGTATTTTGGGAATTTTGGAGAATTTGGGGGTGTTTTGGGTAATTTTAGTGGTTTTCAATGATTTGAAATAATTTTTGGATAACATTGAGAGTTTTTGGTCAATTTGAGAAAATTAGGGTTTCAGGAGTATTTTGGTAATTTGGTAAAGCTTGGGGCTAAAGGGTCAAAATTGGGAATCTGGTAATATTGATATCAATTGAAGATGGTAATCATAAAATCACCCTTATGGTGCCATGAGACCAAGGGAACCTCATTTTGGATCCTCTATGTGCTTGTCTTAGCCCAACCCTATCCTAGGGCTAAAGACCTGGGGGGACAAACCAAATGAGTTTCCAACATAGTAGGGGAGTAGGTTAAGCAAATTTGGTTCAGGGTTTAGGTTGCGAGTGAATGTGAAAGGTTCATGTGTGTGTATGTGTAGACCTGACCAAGTCAACCCCACCCAG
This sequence comes from Phalaenopsis hybrid cultivar, assembly GCA_002079205.1. NCBI lineage: Eukaryota > Viridiplantae > Streptophyta > Magnoliopsida > Asparagales > Orchidaceae > Phalaenopsis > Phalaenopsis hybrid cultivar. Next base: position 6,319 of record JXCR01082393.1, read on the forward strand.
GGCTAACCTTAAGGCCAAACAATCTCATGAGAACTCATCTTGAGCTTCCCCATGTTGGCTCCACCTAATAGATGCTAGAGGTTAGAATGAACATGTGGAACTCCAAGAAGAGCTAAGAAGCATTTAGAATTTCTGTTAGTGAGGGTTCCATCACTAGTCCTCTAAGAATAGTCAACATGAAAATCCCATGGCTAGATCATACGCTTCTAAGGAAGAAACTAGACCTCAACTAAAAGTGAGGTCAACAAATGGACCCTTAATATGTGTGGTGTTTTGTAAAAACACACCACACATATTGACATTAACTGAACAGATAAACAAAACCAACACAACTGTCCAAGCAAACATGCTTAGAGCCGATCATAGGAAATGTGGAGAAGGTTTCCGCTGAGGAGTATTAAATGAATCCTCGATTGAATTTGAAGACTCCAAAACTCTCATCGGAGATTGGCAGGTGTGCCTCCAGAATGTTAATTTCAAGGGCAAATTGGAAATTTACAAAGTGAATGGTGTTTGCTAACCCAAGTGAGGGGGCTACACGACTGATTCATAGGAAAACCATCAGAGAAACTAATGGTCACGTGGAAGATTTGATTCAATTTTAATGTCTTAATTTTAATTTTAATTTTGATTTTGATTTTTTGAAAATTTAATTTTTGAAGTCAAAAATATGAGAAGAGACTGGATTGAGATGGAATGCAGAGGGGCTCGCATCCAGCGCAAAAGACTGATCAAATGGAAAGAGTGCTACGTTAGGAAGGAAAGTGCAGGGACTCACATCCAACCCAAGAGGCAAAAAAAGTGCAGAGAAATAAGAATAGGGTGCCTTTGTCCATTTATGGTGCTCTTATATCTATCTCAAAGATTTGTGAATGTTACATTAGGAAGGAAAGCACAGGGACTCACATCCATCCTAAGAGGTGACAGACTACATTGGGAAGGAAAGGTCGGGGACTCACATCCAATATAAGAAGTGGCTAAAGGGAATCAATGATTTGGTATTGACCCATAGATGAGAATTGGAATTTAGGTACCAACCCCAGGAATATGAGAATTGGAAGCCTTACTCTATTAAAGGGTGTCCCATGCTGATCTCAAGAGATGAGAATCAGAATTTAAGTACTGATCCCAAGATGGGAATTGGAATTTTTGTACCAACCCCATATTGAGAATTAGAAGCCTTAATCCATTTAATGGGGCCTCACACTGATCTCAAAAGGATGAGAATAGGATGCTTTATTCTATTAAAGAGGGTCTCACACCTAACCAGAGTTTAGGTACTGATCCCAAGATAGGAATTAGAATTTAGGTACCAACACAGATCTTGAAAGGATGAGAATAGGATGCCTTAGTCCCATCAAGGGGTTCTTACATTTATCTCAAGATAAGAATTGGAATTTAAGTACCAACCCCAAAATGAGAATCAGAAGCCTTAATCCATTTAAGGGGGCCTCACTTCGATCTTGAAAGGATGAGAATGGGATGCCTTAGTCCATTTAAGGGGGTCTCACAGCAATCTCAAGAAATGGGAGTTAGAATTTAGGTACTGATGCAGGGAATAAATTTAGTGTGCAAATTTTACAAATATTTTTCAATATTAAAAAATTACTCACGACAGATATATAATAAATATGTAAATATAATCCCAACAAAATTACCTTTCATGAAAATAGTTTATCTTTTAAAATTCTTTTTGAACTCCAAATCCCCATTAAAAATAACGCAAGTATACATATCGCTCAAGTAATAAAGGGCTCTAATGAAGTCCTAGATATCGATCCCACAAGGAAGATGGAGAATCTTTGAAGTAAGTTTTTGAAATTATTTTATAATTTAAAAATACAAAAATAAAGTAAAGTGCGATGTTTGAATATTAACTATTAAGGTAAATGCTATGTAAAATGCAGTTGAAAATCAAAGCTAACTAACTAAGAACTAACTTTCAAAAGTAAAATTATGAAAACAAAACAAAGTTTTTGTTTAGACAAAAAGTTTAAATTTAAGAAAGCATTATTCCCATTTACAATGAGTTTATGGATTGTGAAGAAATTGAAATCATTTGAAAATATATATAAAAATTATTTTGTGCCAAATAGGAGCAATCTTCTTCTTTACCCTCTTCCGAGTGTTATAAAAAATAATGACTAATCCATAGTTTGATCCCTAGGTCAGTGGTTAGGCTGAGAGGATGTCGGCTGCCACCCAAAGCTCCCACTACTCCCTCACCTGAGGGCTAACAATCTCGCATCAATTTCCAATCAATTGGAAAAAATTGGGGATTTTAATCTGTCACCTAAAAATCTCTAATTCTGCATCCAACAAAGTATATTTCTCTATTTATTTGCACCCAATCTCATGGATGAGGTACTCTCCCATGAAATTAAATGTGATTCTCCATATGTTGTAGAGATTATATCCTTTTTTAGAATATATGTCTCTCAACAAGTTTTAACATTTCAATTGGCCAAATCGAAAAGTAAATGAAGATCGAAGTTCAAATCATCACAAATTATTAACATTGAAAACCGTAGAAAACAAAATCAATTTATCACAAAACCCTACCTCAAAGTAGGGAGAAGGATAAAGAAGACTACTTCATGATAAGGATATGATACAACACATATTTCTTATATAAAAACAAGTTTACAAAGCCAAAAAAACAAAAAACATAACTTATCTCATAATCCTTCCTAGACAAATCCCTAGAAGTTCTCTCCAAGCCTTTCTCTCTTTATAATCCCACCCAATTCTCTCTTAGAAGTGTAATGAAGAAGAAATCTCTCACCTTCCCTCTCATCTTACAAACCTAGAAGTAAATCTCTTCTTCTCTCCTCTTGCCTTTCACAACAACTTTCTCTCTCTCCCTTTCTCCTCTCTCACGCCAACTCTATGAAGTCCTCCTTTGAAAAAGAATTCAAAAATCCCCTCCAAAATTCAACACTTTTGAATTCAAAAGATGTGTCTTTTGATCTAAGAGACATATCCCTTCATAAAAGAACCTTCCAAAGTGTCTAGATGGATTAAATTACTCCCATAGGTGGTAGAACAAGCGTCCGTTTGGAAATTCGCATAAAATTCATCTCGAACAGCCTTGATTTGCAAAAAGTCATCTCTGATGCATCATGTCCCAATTCTCAATCAAACGACATCATGCGCCATAATCCCAAAATTCACTATTTTGGTTCTAAATTTTTCCCTTTTTGTCATTTTTGCTCCAAATGCCTAAAAATGATATACCTGCAACAAAAATATGAAAATAAGCTTCTTTAAATTGTAATATCACCAAAAAATAAGCATAAAATATGTGCTTAAAATAGTATATTATTTTGGTGTATCAAAATCTCACAAACTTAAATGTTACTTGTCCTCAAGTGACACTTTTACTACATAAAAGCATATGACTTAGGATAGATATTAACTTATGACTTCTATACATTAATTAAATAAATAGAATAACAAAATTTAAGAAAAACCTTGTTGGCACTTTTTTTAGGGGGTCGTCCTCTGGAAGCTGTCAGTCGCCGGAATCGAAATCTTGTCACCCGCTTCAGAGGAACATTTTAATTTACTTATATATTTAAGTTTAGAAAAATATAAAATCAAACTGATCCCATATCTTTCATAATTTAAAATGAAAGAGCACTACACCTCAAGCTATGTATCTATCCCGAAAGATAAACACAAAACTTGAGGGTGAGGCTCGATCAAATAAACTAAGAAATATATGATATCTGTTCGGTTTACGAAACCATTTTATTATAAGCCGACAAGTTATCTTATTTAATATAAAAAATTAAATAGGGTTTATATTAAGTTGCGTTTGAAAAAGTTTCCTATAAGGGCAAGCCTTTATAATTAATTACATCTTAGATAATCAAAATCACCTAAGAAAACTCTTCATAGAAATCAGGAGATTATGTCTTTAGAAATTTCAAAGGATAGGACTATTCAAATAGGTCAGACGAAGATGTGTGAAATGGGAATGACTCGAATTTGGAACATTTATTATGGAATTCAAAGGAAGAAGAACTAGGAGATGTCACGGATCCTGAGGAGAACCTCAATGACTTCCTAAGCTATCCTACTATTTGGTTTTAATTTAGAGGAGAAATATTTAAGTGTTTCATCCTACCAATTTTTTTAATTAAGGCCTATATTCATGTGCAACGATAACACAAATAACCTAGAAGATGTGAGGATTTAGCTCATAATGAACAACAACATCAGAATCTTAAAGCGAGTTAGGGCTTATATTATACAGTAGAGCCATACAAATGCATAAAGAAAAGTTAAGGATTTATGTCACACTAGGCTGACAACCTCAAAATCCTATGGTTTGTTGTTTAATTCTAAGGAATGTTTTAGCTAATGTTAACATATTTTGCTGTTGAAGATGGTCGTGCTGCCCACAATGCTAGCTTCAAACTCCTCATCGTAGCAAGTTTAAGTTTTCTAATATGTTAAGTCTTGATGTGAAATCAAATTTCCTAAGGATACAATTATTTAGATCTTATGGGAGATATTAAAGTTGATTATAGTGACACTGGTTAGGATCTTATGATTCCCTCATTTCGGCACCACTATTTTCTTTCAGATTCACTTAGTCCAAATGAATTTACTAAAATCAACTTATTGAGTTTCATTCTTTCATTTAGACCGTGGGAAGTCTTGTTAGCAATCATAGGCTACCTTCTACGAGGAATTCCCGATCATCCGATAGAGACGTTTTAATTTAGTTGCAATTTTAGTTTCGTGATGTTTGTGATTAAATTTTCAGTTATCTTATATTTTGAATGTTGTGGTGGTGAATTTTATCTTATTTAATTTTTTTAAAAAAATTTTGGTTTTGGTTGTGTGGCTATCCTAACATTCTTGGTTTTAACATGTAGGGTGACATTGTTTCTTAACATGTAAGTTCGAGACAAGAAGTATGGAAAGCTAAATACAATAATTTTAAAAGTGTACCTGTCGATTCTTCTCGTTACTCTTACTTAAAGGTTAGCTTTGGCAACGTATATATATGTAATTTTGCAAAGAATTTAAATTGTATGAGTAGATGAAGGTATAGCTACCAATCCTAAAGTTATGACCTTATTGAACCTCCGAAGATCTTAGAGGGTGATTTTAGAACAAAATATGACAAGTTCAATTTTCCCTTCAAAATATCCAAAAGTTTCAAAGTTTTCGGTGAATGACCCTGAACTACTTCGAGGATCTGTTGAATTATTTTGAGTTCATTAAGAACTTCATCATATCGTTCCATTAATCATCCAAGGTTAGAGTGTGACTACCCCGTTGCCCATGAAGTTTGACAATTCAATTATCCCAAGGATATGATACTTAATTAATTTGATACTTTACTTTGAAGATTATATGGATGAATGCCCTTAAGGAAAGCTCAAGTTATTAAAGATTTGGTGCTCATTAAAAAATGGGCTTGGACTGCTTAGTAGGGGCTTATCCCCAATCGTATTATCTTCTAAATTCAATCAATAGGTTTCAATATTAAGCTTAACTCGCTACCAAGCCCTTAACAATTTTAAAAAGGGGGAAGTTATAATCGTCATAAAACTGTAATTTAATTGCTAGGTATCCTTATCAACAATTCATTTATCACTAATTATGGGCTAGAATTAAGTGATTTATCATTTTCCTAGTTTAAACCCATCACTTAAGAATCATTCGATCTTAATTGACTTCCAAGTCATGATAATTAGGGAAATTATAATTTTATTAATATTGTAAAAAGGTGGTAAGTGAATTTCTACTTTTTGATCCCATTGTATTTCAATCATCCAACATATTTATTAAGGATCAAATTTTCCCATCCTTAGTGGTTAATCCTAAATTTTGATTAAGATACAAAAATCTTAAATTATTATTCTGCCATTGGGGTTCTTCACCTTATAATTCTTTAAAAAAATTAAAATGGCCTTGAAAATATTTGAGTATCCTATCCATGATTAATTAAAATGTGAGAGAGAAAAGTAAGATTTTTCAAATTTTGATTTAAATTACTAAAATATTTTAACTCAAAAAAAGGAATTTTCAATGTTAATTTATTTAATTAATCAAAATGAAGTTTTAATTTATGGGGAAATTATTGGAGGTTTTCCTAAGTCAGAAGTATACTTAGACAAAATTTTATGAATTTTTTGAATAATATTGTAATTATTATAATTATTTAAAGGTTATTTTTCATGATTATTTAAATACAAAAATATGTTTTAATCTTCAAAAATCACTTTTAAATTTTTATTAAACCCTCATAAGTCCACGAAACTCAAAGGAACAAATTTTATAATTTTATTATTTATATTTAATTTATTGTAATTATTTTAGTGAGAAAATAAGGAAAATACATTTTACGTCTGTATAAATTTATTTTCAATTTAGAAGAATTGGGAAAAATATTTTAAGGGATCCCAAGTGACCAGGGAACAATTGCACACATTTTGAACTATTTTTTGTATTTTTAAGAAAATTAATTATTTTATTTTTTTTTAATGTAAAATATACTTTAAAAGTAAAATATTTTCACAAAAATAGCTTTTTTTTTATTAAATGCTCCTGATCACAAGGAACTCAGAAAAATATATTTCTAAGCATATTTCATTTAATGTAATTTATTTTGTGCAAAAATATTATTTTGCTTACAAAATCCACTTTAATAGCCGAATCAACTTAAATAAATTTAAAATTTTTACACTAAGTTGAAATGATTCTTATGAACAATGTGGGATTGATTTCGTCAATTTTTAATTTATATTTAATTTAAATAAATTAATATAAGATAAAAAATTCTAAGTTAACAATAAAAATATACAAAATTATTCAAATCATCATAATACTTTTCATAAGCTCCTCTGACCACAGAAAACCTAACAAAATTGATCCCATACTTTTTTTAGGGATATTTTAAATTATACAGTTAAATAAAGCCAAAATAGCCACTTAGGCTTGAAAATAGGCACTCTCTGACTTTGAAAAAATCAGAGAAGATGCCCTCTGCCTTGAGGAACCAATCCTAAAAATTTCAAGCTATGATGATTATTATTTAACTATAATGAATTAAAAAACCTCAGAGAGTTTTTAATTAATTAAAATTTATGGAGTAAGAAAATAAATTTTATTTATTATTGTTCTTTATTCACTGAGCAAGAGGGTTTTTTTCTTTTATTTTTATGATTGTTCTACACAAAGTTATGATTTTTCAAACATCAGGCATTAAAATAAATAAAAAATTCCCCTGTTTATCTACTTATCCTCGCAACACAACTTCAACCTCGTCCACTGTGAAGTCTCGACGCGACTCTCAGCCAATTGACGTCGCAAGCCACGTAGCCGCCTCGGCAACCCTCCCCTCCTTTTTGCACCAAAGATTCGTCCGGATCATTCTCCTCCATTGGTTAAATAAACGTGCAATCGGATGGCTCCCTGTTATCATCCCTAAATGACCTAGCTCGAGAAACATTCTCACTAAAACCATAAGATCTTTATCTAGACTCAACAAAATTGCATGGGGTTTGTTTCTAAACCTTCATCTACATGAGACGAACACATCTATACAGCTTATCAAGCATGAAATCATGCCATTATGAGTGGAGAATATAAAGATGCTTGGGTTAGGGTTAGAGCTCAATACTTTTATCTAAGAGGGGAGGCCTTAATCAGATGGTTGTGGTAGCTTTCATTAGGTCCAAAAAACCTCCAGATGAAGTCTCAGGTCCTTGTGAATTATGTATTTTTGTTATTGACCAAGCTTGATTTCATGTTTTGATCAAAGTTTATGCTAGGGTCTCTCTGTGATGGGGCTTTAGGGGAATCTTCCACAACAATTAATTGGGGCTGGTGATGGGTTTCGATAAAAATATCTTTGGCTTAAGCAATTTAGGCAACCAAATCCATTGATTTAGGGGACCTTTGGTCCATGGCTCACCTAGAGTGGGCTAAGTGGGTCTAGTTTGGTCACTAGGGTCTATTTAGTGACTGTGGTGTCATTAATTTGGTCACCTTGGCATGGCTAAGTCAATTTTGGTGCATGGGTTCAATTTGAGTCAAATTAGCTTGAAGTTGGCTTTGAGTTAGGCTAGCCATGCCATTGAGCCTAATTGATTGATCAATTTGGTTTGTATGATTGTCACAAGGAGTTTAGAAAAGTTTTGAAGTTATTTTTAATTGATTTAGAGGTTCAATTTGTGGGATTATGACATTTGGTCTATTTTGAGGGTGTTGGGTTAGATTTGAGTTTAGGTTGGGCTAGAGTTGGGTAAAGTCCAAATTTATGGTTGAAAATAGTCTAGAGAAATAACATGAAGAGTTCTCAACATCAATTGGGTGTCAATTTTGTGGTTTGGGCATTCAATTTGGTGGAATTTGGGCACATGGTTAAATTGGGAAAAATTTGGTGATTTTAAATTTTGGTTGAAATTGAGTGGATTTGAGGCTTGAACAAGGTCAATTGACACACAAAATTGCCACAATTGATTATTAAAAATGTTAGTATGAGTTTGGGATCCAAATTGAGGAAATTGTGTGGGATATGAGGTTCAATTGGGTGAGATTGGGCCATATGGTCAAAATTGGAGGTTTTTGTTTGGATCAAAATTGAGCTCAAATCATGGGTCAATTAGGCTTTTATTTTGCTTGAAATTCTTGTAGGCATGATTAATTTGAGTTTAGAATTAAAATTGGAGGAAATCAGGATGAATTTGATTGACATTTGAGATGAATTGGGGTAATTGAGTTTTTAAGGGCAATTGGGGCTTTTGGTCAATTGGGTAAAATTGGTCAAATTGAGTTCAATTGAAGAGTCCAAATTAGTTTTGGAGACATTTGAAATGATTTTAGAGGTTTTGGGAAAGTTTGCTCCACCAAGGGTATTTTTGTAATTTCGGCAAATTGAGGGGGTATATTGGTAATTTTGGGAGGTTTTGAGCAATTTGGGTAGTTTGAATTGGTTTGAAATGATTTTTGGACAAATTTAAGTATTTTGGGAAAAATTGGGAATTTTGGTCAAATTTAGAGTTTGGGGTTGTTTTGGCCGAAGGCAAAAAGGCTAAGTTAGGTATTTTGGTGAAATTGAGGTGCCAATCACCCTATATGAGCCATGGATCAATGAGATTCTCATTTCGGTCCTCTATGTACTAGTCTTAACTAAACCCTAGCCTAGGGCTAGTGGGTCTAGAGGGCCATTTAAATGAGTTTCCCAAAGATCAAAGAATCAAATTCAACCAGTTTGGGTTTACGGTTATGAGTGAATGTGAGTGAATGTTTATGAACTAGCTCCAGACCAACACCCAGGGTCAACTCTAAGGCTACATAATCCTATAGGAATTCCTCTTAAGCTTCCTCATATTGACCCCACCTACTAAGTGCTAGAGGTTAGAACTAATATGTGGAACTTCAAGTTGAGAGAAGAGTTTAGAGTTTCTAATGGTGAGGGTTCCTTTTCTAGTCCTCTAGGAATAGTCAACATAAATGTCCTATGGCTAGAACCTAGGCTACTAAAGAGGAAAGTCTAGACCTCAACCAAAAGTGAGGTCAACAAACCTTTAATAACTTTGATTCAAATTCTATGTCTAAGAATACTTGGTAATTAAATTTAAGATTTCTGAATCTCTATTCATTTCAAGAAGAATTGAAATTTTTCATAATAAGGACATTTAGAACTTTCATATGAAAAATAACTTGATGAAAACTTTACTGGGAATGCTACTAATACTCCAATATAAGTTTAGAAAATTTAATAAAACACCTTCCTTAAGTTAATTCAAATGAAGCCAATTTTTTATTAGACATCTCCTCAAGCTTCTCCTCACCTGTTTTTCTTTACTTTTCTTTTCCTTTTTTTTGTTAGGATCTTTTCAATCCTTTCTTTTCTTTTTCTTTTTCTTTTTCAAGTGAGGATTACTATATCTGGATAGCCTTAGTAATTTTGAACTTTACTATCATCTTCTTAAAGTTAAAACTCTATACCTTTCTTCCTTTATAAATTCATATTAATTTATGATTTTCATAAAGTCTCATTATTTTCTTCTTGCATGAAACTCTAAAATTCTTAACACTTCAAAAATACAACTTCCTTTACTTTAAATAGAAAATCATAGTCTTATCCTATCATACCAAATATCTTTAACTTTATAATTGACCTTCATTATTAAAAACTTTTTACATAAATTTAACACAATATTTATAAACATAAGTATAGTCATTTAAAGTTAAATCTTAATATTCCAGGCTATGTTAAATTAAGTTTGAAAATATTATTAATTGAGAACAAATAAAAATTAGTTTACTTCTTTTCAAAATAAAATTTTCTTTTCCCCAACTTAAGTTTTTATGTTATTTTTAAAAAAATATTTTTAGTATAAAATTTAGTAAGTGAAAGAAAATAGTAAATGCATGAAAATAAAAATTGACCTGTAGAGGATTTTTTACTATGAAACTGGGCTCTGTATACTGTAGGTATTAAATGTGAAATTATATACATGCTTTAAAGCATTAAATAAAACATAATATATCCTAAAAAACTTGCTAAGAATTAAAAACAGAAATACAAAAGTTGAAAAACTAAACTCCAAATAATAAAAATATAGAAAAAGTGAAAGTCTACAATTACTTTATTGATTCAGTTCACAACACAACATGAAAGTTTTTACTACAATAAGTTTCAAATAAAATTTCATCACATTACAATCACAAATAACAATCAAACATCAAAAGACTCATAAAAATTAATCCTCATCTTATTCCTCATCATTATTAGAATCTTCTTCTTCTTCATCATGAATAGGAGCATAAGGAGTGAAACTGTGGCAAGCAGAAAAGTGCACATTCGGTTCATAATACACCAAAAATATATAGTGTTTTTAAACACATTTTTAAACCTATTTTTGAGATATTACGCCTTAATGAAATTTATGTTTTTGTTTTTCTTGCATGTATAATCAAATGGATGAAAAATGCTAAAAGGAGTGAAAAATGGTCAAATTTGGAGCAAAAATGAAGAAAAGTGAAAAAATGAACTGGGGCGCCTAAACGCCAAAGGCCTCACGCATAAGCAGAAGGTACCTCATGCTTAAGCGCCTGAAGTACTCACTTGATGATTTATTTAATTAGAGCAAATTTTTTAAAAGGTGTTTGAAGCAACCCTTGATAAAACTTTAAAAATAGCACATAGACATGAAAATTCATTCAATTGGCTTATGAGGAGGCAACTTCTTAAAGATTCATTGAATGGAGACGTCTTTTTGAAGTGACACCAAGGAATCCCTTGGATTTTATAAGAAAAGTCTTAGATTTTCCAGAAAAGAGGCCAACTATCCATCAAACTTTACATCCCATTGCCCCCGCTGCCGGCCACCTTTATTTTATTTTATTTTATTTTATTTTGATTTGAGTTTGTATCGTGAGAGAATGTAGAGAATTCAAAGGAACTTCAAGATAATTGGTGGAGAGAATTTGAGATAAGTGTTTATTTTTTAGTATACACTTATTTTTAATTTAGATGTCTTGTTTGTGTGCATGATTTGTACATTTAAACTCATGTGTGTTTGTGTTTTCTCCATAAATTTTGAGTAGTTTTCTTTATCTTTTTCCTTAAAATGATAAGTGATTAAATATTTAAAATGAAGTTGTGTGAAGCATTAGACTTCAATGTTGGAAGAAGTTGTGATGATTTGAAATCTTGCACTTCATTTACTTCTTGATTTGGTCAATTAAGATGTTAATAACTGTTGTAAGTACATGTAAGATCTGAGATGACATTGTATCAGTCAAAAAATGGATGGAATCACATATAGATTTCATGAATGAGAATATAGTTCATAGGGTTGAGTGCAAATAAATAGGGAAATATATGTTTAGAATTAGAGGACTTTAGAGTGACAGGCTAAAGCCCTCAATTTGATTTATAGTTTTAGGTTTTGATATGAGATGTTAGCTCCTCTAGGTAGAGGAAGAAGAGAGAACTCTAGAGTGAGAGCTAGTATCTTCCTTGCCTAGTCGGTCTTTAAGACTATTAAAGCTATAGATTAGCCAATGTTCATTATAGCATCTCTAATAAAGGTAAAGAATATTATTGCTCCGATTTGGCACAACACATTTAACATACTTTCACAACAGAATTTCTATATTTATCACTGATTCATGATAAGAAAAGAGATATTTTATTAATATTGTCTTCATCTTGTAAGTATTTTAGTTAAGTTAATTAGTTGCTTACTTTATTTTCAATTATCAAAAATTACAAAATGAATTGAGCTTTCATTCATATTTTAACATCTTAAGTAAGAATATATTGCTAAGTAAATTTTGTTATCTAAAATTCAAGGTTATCTACTATGCTACTAGAACTCTTAATGAAGCTCAAATTAATTATACCACAACTGAGAAAGAGTTATTAAGTGTTTAATTTGAAAAATAAGGATGCAAAATAGAAGATGGGTCCTCTGATTACAGATCATTATGCTATTAAGTATTTAATGAAAAAGAAGGATGTAAAACTAAGACTGATAAGATGGGTTCTTCTTTTGTAAGAATTTGAATTTGAAATAGTAAATAGGAGGTAAGGTGAGAATCAAATTGCTAATCATCTGTTCAGGCTTGAATTAGAAAAACCACTCTATTTTGAAAAAGAAATTAATGAACCTTTTCTAGATAAAAAATTTTTCAATGTTAACGAGTAGAGTGCTCCATGGTATGCCGACATTATGAACTTCATTATTAGGGATATTATACCATATGGAATGACATACCAACATAAGAGGAAATTTTAATTCTAAGCTTAGACTTATTTTTCGGATGCTCCATTTTTATATAAACAAGGAAAGGATCGTATTACTCGAAGATGTGTGCCTTCAGAAGAAACTTATGAAATTATCCAAAAATTTCATAATTCTGATTTTGGAGGACATTTTGGTGTTGATAAAACAAGATACAAAATTTTATAATCTAGATTTTTTTGACCTACAATCTTTAGAGATGTTAACACTTATATAAAAATTATGATCGATGTCAACAAGCAGGCAATATTTTTAGGAGGAATGAGATGCCCCTCAATTATGTATTAGAAGTTGAGATATTTGATGTTTAAGGATTAGATTTAGTTTATAACATTTTTCGGGAATTTATATATATTTTTAGCAGTGGACTATGTATCCAAATGGATAGAAGTTGTTCTTTTACCTTAATGTGATGCTCAAAGTGTTGCAAAGTTCTTAAGAACAAATATATTTTGTAGTTTTGGGATGCAGAGAGTAATCATTACAGATGGGGGAAGTCATTTTAGAAATGCAATAATAGAGAAGTTATTAAAGAAATATCATATTAACCATGAAATTCCTACTTCTTATCATCATCAAAGAAGTGGTTTAGCTAAATTATCCAATCGTGAAATTAAAAGAATATTAGAAAAATCTGTAAATCCAACCAAAATGGATTGGTCAGCTAAACTTGACTATGCTTTGTGGAATTATAGGACTGCATACATAACTTTAATAGAAATGTCCCCATACAGACTAATATTTGGGAAAGCGTGTCACTTACCAATTGAACTTGAGCATAAAACATATTGGGTGATTAAGGAATTTAATTATAATTTGAAAGCTGTTGGTGAGAAGAGGTTATTGCAATTGAATGAGCTTGAAGAGATAAGAAATGAATCCTATGAAAGTGATAAGATTTATAAAAAAAGATGAAGATGTGGTATGATCAGAGGATACTTACAAAAAATTTTCAGCTAGGGCAACAAGTTTTGCTTTATAGTTCAAGGTTAAGTTTATTTTCAGACAAACTTAAGGCCAGGTGGATGGGCCCATTTGTTGTGATGAAAGTTTATCCCTATGGAGCTGTGGATATCAAAGATCCTAAAACTCATAAAATATTTAAAGTAAATGGTCACAGGCTGAAATCCTACTTTTTAGGTGACCAACTTAAATTAAATGATTTTCTGATGTTGGGTTAACCAAAATAAGCACTGGTTACGTCAGACTGTCGACGTAAAACAAAGCGCTCTATGGGAGGCACCCCATAGTTATTTGTGTGTTTATTTTTATTTTTATGTTACCGTGTATAATTTAGAAAAATTCTTGTAGTATTTTGACCATATATTGAGTTAGTGATTATTATATAACCTTAAAAGATGACTTAGACATGTTAGAACAAATGTTTGGATGTTAAGTTGACCTATGTGAAATTGAGGACTTGCCCTTAAGCGCGACAGTTAAAAAATATGTGGGAATTTGGTTTCTAGAAGTTCTAACTGCAAATTGGTTGGTTTGAACATGTAAGAGCAGTTCTAGGATGTGCCTAAGAGTTATGTGGGAGTTTTAGAGCCTATAAATAGAAGGGTTATGTAAGGATTTTTATCAGAATTCAATTCTAACCCTAAATCTTAAGTGAAATAGAGAGAAGTTTGGAAAAACGTCTTCTTGAGAGAATGATTTGAAGGAGGAAGAAATGATAAAGAAATTTTTTATTCAGAGTGTGCAAGAGATGTATAATGGTTTCCTAGCCATTAGTATCGAAGGAATCACTAAAATTGAGGCTTGCGTGGCTTCAATTGAAGCAAAAGTAATGGAAGATAGCACACATCTGGATCAAATGGGATGGCAACTTAAGATGCAGTTTAACCATACCAGTTTTATAGAAGAAGCAGACAAGACAATGTATCTGAAGAACAAGTGGATTGAAGGAGATTCAACCAGAGTTATTAGTCATCGTCCATTCTTTCAGATATGCATTCCAAATGTTGAAGGAGAGACTAACGATAGTCCAGAATTTGTTACATCAACTAGGGATTAAAATTAAGTTTGTGATTTTATGTTTATGTGTTTTGTGTTAGTTTAATGTTAAATATCTTTAATGTGTTTTAATGTAATGTTTGTCTAGTGTTTATGTTAGAAATTTTCTCACCCAAGACTATTTGGATTGAGAGTTTGTGTATTTGAAAGTGTTTGTAATTGTTCCTGAATTAATATAAATGTTTTGTTTGTGCAAAATTTTGTGTTATTTAGTGTTGAATTGAATTAGTTTAAATTAGTAAATCTTGAGTAAGAGGAGAGTTAAGAGGGAAGAAAATAATATATAGAATTTTTGAGATCATAGAAGGTTGGTTGACTTAGGTTAGAAGTGCATTTCACTTAAATCAAAAAAATCAAAATTTGTGCACTTGCGCCTAAGCGCCAAAACCCGCACTTAAGAATTGCATAAATCGAAAGACTGGTGCCTAAGCGCCGAACCATTCATGCTTAAGTATCGGTTTGCGAATGGTTTTATGTGAATTGTTGGGCCAAAAAACACCATTAACACACCTTCACTCACCTTCTTCCTTGGTTTTTCTCGAATTAAGAGCTAGGGCATCATATATTTTGAAGATTTGTGGTGAACTCAAGCCAAATTTGTTAGATTTGATCTTCTTGAGGTAAGAGCTTCACTTATATGCAAATTTTTTTTTTATTTTCACCATGTATTTTGAACACATTCATGTGTTACGTGAAAATCACTATTCATGGTGAAAATTTGAGAAAAATTGATGGAAAATGCATAGATTTGTTGGTTTAAGCTTTTAGAAGTTCAATTTAGTGATTTGAAGTTGATTTTTAAATTTATTTTTGAATTTTATAAATTTTTTATAAAATGACACCAAGAATGAAGAGAAGCAAGGGAAAAGCTCGATTCAATTCAAGTAAATTTTTTTAGTGCTAGAGCTTAGGATCGATACAATGATGCACTACTAGAAGAGTTGATTGTTAGCTGCCAGTGAGAGCGGTTCTGTTATTTTTCTGTTGTCGCCATGATTTATGTGGTATGAAAGTTTTATGCTAATCTGTCAGAGGCTGATGAGGAAGGAGTCATAGTTAGGTGGAAGACAAATCCATTTTTTCCTGAGGTAATTAATCAGTTTTATCATTTCCCCCAAGTAGTTTATGTTTTTATGCAAACTATAGTCCTACTGAGGAGAAGCTAGATGCGATTATTTCATCTTTGACTGCTGGGCGAGGATTATAGAAGATTACAAATGAAAGAAGAGTAAACTTCTCTACTTCAAAGTTGAATACCACTGAAAAGGCATGACATTATATTATTTCTGCTCGTTTTCTACCTACAAATCATTTGAGTGAAGTGACTCGAGAGAGAGAGCAAATTTGAACTACAATATTTAGCAGTCCAAGCCAATTAATTTTGGAGGATTGATTTATGGAGTTATTACCACTTCTGCTGCCGCTACTACTACTATAATTTGGGATTCACATCCTTGATCTTTTCATTATGCAAGCAGGCTGGTGTTAGATATGACAGTTGGGAGGAGATCTTACAACCATTGAATCCCATTACCAGTGTGAATGTGAAGACTTATTCACATCATTCTATTTTTGTTTGGAAAATTCTCCAATACTTCTGTTGCCTCTACTTCACGATCTTCTACTTCACATGCTTCTACATCATGGGGTCAGACTTCTGGTTTTGATACTCAGTCACAGCTTATGGAAAAGATATTAAATAATGTTATTTATACCAATGAAAAAGTGATAAATTTAAAAAATTTTGCAGAGCATATGGATGGGTATAAGAAAAGACATAATGATGCAGAGGAGGGTGAATTCAACTTAGCTGTGGAAAACCTTATGAGAGGGAACAAGGATGTTGTATTTCCTTAGTTCCCTAGATATCCACCATATGAGCCTGCAGTTGTTTGACGTAGTGACAATATTGATGCAGAGGAGGGTGATGACTAGTTGGGATCTTTAGTTTTATTTTATCTTCGTAGTGTATGTATTGTTATGAGCTATTGTTAGTGCAGCTATTCTGCATGTTTTGTTATGTTTTAGTGTGATTATTGAGACTATTAGTTTTTGTTATGTTGAGACTGTTTTCTTTCATACACCTACTGAAATGTATTTGTGTTTAGTTATTATGTGTGGTAGTAATTTTCTTAATTGCGTGTTATATTTAATAAGTGTTTTTTAAACTTAATTCTGGAATCTTAGGAAGGTTTAAAATTTAACTAATTTGCTACTTAAAGCTGCATGTTTAAAATTTTCAATTTACTACCAATTATTTTTTTTCTTTATGTTTAAAAACTTAATTCTGGAATCTCTTGTAAAATCCACCATGTCCTAAAAATCTCCTAACTCCTCTTATTTTAATAGGTGAAGGTTGTTTTGATATAACTTGTATTTTTGCAGAATCTACTTCCATACCATTTTTTGAAAATTTATGTTCAAGCACAATTCCTCCTGCAACCATGAATTGACATTTTTCCTAGTTTAATAGGAGATTAGTCTTTTTACAATGTTCCAAAACTTTCTCTAAATGATTTAAAAATATTTTGAATGAAGTTCCAAATATAGAAAAATTGTCCATAAAGACTTTAATCCTTTTTTCAATCAAATCACTGAAAATTGACATCATACATCTTTGAAATGTTACAGGTGCATTACATAATCCAAAGAGATTAACCTAAAAGCAAACGTTCCATTAGGACTCGTAAATTTTGTTTTCTCTTGACTTATTAGAGCAATAGGTATTTGGTGATAACTAGTATATCCATCAAGAAAACAAAAATATTTATGCCCAACCAATCTATCCAACATCTGGTCCAAAAAAGGTGAAGGAAAATGATCCTTCCTGGTGGCAGAATTTAATTTTCTATAATCTATGCTGATTCTCCAATCAGTGACTTATCTTGTTGATATTAATTCGTTATGCTCATTTGTCACTATGGTTACACCTTCTTTCTTTAGAACACATTGACTTGAACTTACCCAAGTACTATCTGAAATAGGATATATTATTCCAACATCTAACCATTTTAAAATTTCTTTCTTCACAACTTCTTTCATCATATGATTTAACTTCCTTTAAGGATCAACTCTTGGTTTATGTTGATCTTCTAATAAAATTCTATACATACCAATTAAAGGACTAATTCTTTTAATGTCTGCTAATGTACATCCAAAGACTTTATTATATCTTTTCAAATTTTCAAACAATTCTTACTCTTTCGTATGAGTTAAATCTAAGGATACTATAACAGGAAATGTAGATAAATCTCCTAAGAATGCAACTAATGTGTAGGAAGTGTTTTCAATTCTAGTTCAGGAGGTTTCTCAATAGATGAAATCAAATTCTTGTTATTTTCTGTAGGATCTAACATTTCAAATTTTTTATGACCATAATCCAAATCCTCTTCACTCACTTCCATAGATTCATCATGAATTTTATCCTCATTTTGATATTCCACATACTCCTTTTCAAATTTACTTTCAAAATTATTCTTAAAATATCCATGGCTTAAATATTCGTTAATATTCATTCTGAAGCATTCAATCTCTTGTTCTTTTGCAGGGTATCTCTTTAATTTTGCAATATTAAATGTAACATCTTGATCACTAACTCTCATAGTTAGTTCTCCTTTTTGTACATCTATCAAAGATCTTCTAGTGGCTAGGAATGGTCTTCTTAAAATGATAGAAATTTTTTTATCTTCCTCCATATCTAACACAATAAAGTCCACAGGAAAAATAAACTTATCAACCTTTACTATAACATCTTCTACAACTCCTTTAAGATAGGCAATCAAACAATCAGCTAACTAAAGAGTTACAGTAGTAGGTGAAATATCTCTTAAGTCCAATCTTCTGAAAATTGTTAACAACATTAAATTAATACTGGCTCCTAAATCACATAAAGTTTTTCCATAAAATTATTCGCTAATAGCATAAGGAATTGCAAAACTTCCATGATCTTTAAGTTTTTCAGGAAGCTTTTTTTGAATTATAGCACTACACTCTTCAATGAGTGCAACAGTCTAATTATCTACAAACTTCCTTTTCTTATTAAGTATATCCTACATGAACTTCACATAGTTTGGCATTCGTTAATTTCCTCAAAATTTCCTAAAAAATTGAAAATTGATTATCTTTGTGTTTTTGCTTCAATCTTTGAGGAAATGGAGGTGGTGATCTTTCTATAGTAATTTTCATTGGTTTAATAGGTCTTTTTGCTTCAAAATGAAAATATTTACCAGATTTTTCATTTTTAACCTCATCTTTTTCAACTTCAATTTCTTGTTGAACTTTATTTTTTAATTATTTTCCACTTCTCAATTGAATAGCTTTAATTTGCTCTTTTTCTGATCTTTAGGATTTACTTCAACATTACTAGGCAATGTTCCTGGAGGTCTTTTGCTAAGTGCGGTAGCAATACATCCCAATTGATTTTCTATGTTTCTGATTGCAGCTCCTTGACTTTATAATTGACTGCCCATTTGCAATATCAATTTTTCCATTGATAGCTTTTTTCTCCTTATTTTGCAAATTATTAAATCCTGGAGGGTAATAAGGTTTATAATTTTGATTCCCTTGATTGTGGGAGTTTTCTAATGGGTTAGCAGTATTGTTTCCCTATTGTGGATTTAAAACATTTGAGTTATTATTACTCCAACTAAAGTTTGGATGATTCTTCCATCCAAGATTATAATAATTGGCATAAGGGTTATTAGAACAATTTTTTATCGCATTTAAAGACTCATAAGAAGATTGAGATCGATCATTTGTCCTAATGAGTTTTCCTCAAGCACAGATGTTGTATGAGAATAATTCATTCCATATTGACCTTTCTTCTTCAATATATCAGCTATTTGGGTAGCTAACAAAGATATTTTATCAAAATCATGAATACTAGCTACTCTTTTTGGATTTATCCTTTTAGAGGGTCATTGAAAATTATTAGTAGCTATCTCTTCATTTAATTAATATGCTTCACCAAATGGTTTTGACATTAATGATCCACCAGCAACAACGTCAATTATCGATCTAAGAGATCCAACTAACCCATTATAAAAAGTTTGAATTATTAACCAATCTGGCAATGCATGGTGTGGACACTTTCTAAGGAGATCTTTAAATCTTTTACAGGCTTCATAAATTGATTCTCCTTCAAATTGATAAAAAGATGCAAAATTATTTCTAAGCTTAGAAGTTTTTGAATGTGAGAAATATTTTGATAAGAATTTTTGTGATAAATCTCCCCATATTTTGATAGATCCATGTGCTAATGAGTTTAACCACATCTTAGCTTTATCCCTTAGTGAAAAAGAAAAAAATCTAAGTCTGACAACATCATTTGACACTCCATCATATTTAAATGTAGCACACAATTTTAGAAAACCAGCAAGGTTTAAATTAGGATCTTAGGTCAAATTTGCTATTTTGGTTTCAATTTTTTTTCATTTTTGCCATGTTTTCTCCAAATGCCTAAAAATGATATACCTGTGAAAAAAACATGAAAATACCCCTCTTTAAAGTGCAATACCACAAAAATAAGCTTAAAATAAGTGCTTAGAATAATATATTATTTTGGTGTATCACGTACCAACCCCGAAATGAATATCAAAACTCTTAATCCATTTAAGAGGCCTTACACCGATCTTGAAAGGATGAGATAGGATGTCTTACACCATTAAAGGGGTCCTAACACCTATCTTAAGAGATGTGTATAAGAATTTAGGTATTAATCCCAATATGGGAATTAGAATTTAGGTACCAACCTTGAAATGAGAATCAGAAACACTAATCTATTTAAGGGGGTCTCACATCGATCTCAAAAGGATGAGAATATGATGACTTAGTTCATTTAAGGAGGACTCACACCTAACTCAAAAGATGGGAGTCAGAATTTAGGTACTAATCCCAAGAGCATTGTGATTATGGAGAATTCATGAAAAGTGAGCGGAAAATTTTTGGAAAGAGTGCAAAGTGTGAAACTTTGTGAAATGGACATGAAGACTAGTGAAAATTACGCAAAGTGTGAGTTGTGAAAATTTGTGCGGAGAACACAAAATGTGAGAGACACACAGAGTGCGAAATCTTGAAGAAATTGTTTACCATTTCTTATCATTACTATCATTACTATCATTATTAAGATTATTAAATTTACTTAGTTTTTTTATTTTCCTTTAATGTTGAATTTTAATTTTCTTTCATTTTTAGATTCTTTTTGTGTCATTCTTTGTTCATTATAATTTAGGACCAATGCATGGTTATGCAGCTTTTCATCAATCACACAAAAGAGGCAAGTTAACAACATATGCTGGAATCTTGAAAAAGACTTTGTTAAACTTTTCTCCAAACATGCAGTACAACTGAATGTATGTTGAAAGTATCAAAATCAAGAAAATACTAAGTAAAACTAAAATATCATATATCATATCATCTCTGCTCTGATGTAGTGTAAAAAGTAACATGTGTCTGTCATCTGGGGTAAGCTCATGTTCAAGCTAATCTTCTAAGCCATGCTTTGGGACAAAAGTCCTTTCGCATATACATAGAGGTAAAACTATCTCATAGCTCATATGAACGTAGGTCTTCCAATTCTAGATCTGATTAGAGTCCATATCCTTATTGTCATCCATTCTTTGCAATGTAACTGAGACTCTACGGCGTGACACTCCAAGAATGCAGTGTTTTTCCAGGTTTGCTCTAGTTCATTTTAGAATCAAAACTGAGCAAACAGGTAGTGGAATTGCAAATGAACCTCTGAACTCTCCAAGTCCAACAACATCAATTTCTTTTCCAAATATAATGTTGCTATTGCTCATGAATAAAATTGTACAGAACAATCTGATAAATTTGTGGTGATCAAAGCAGGGAGGTTTTTGATCCCAATTTTTTGTATATGTAAGGATTTATGAAGTATACACCACTATCTGATGATTTTAATCCCCAGCAATGGCGCCAAAAACTTGATCCATGAATACTTAATGCTTATGCATAGTATAACAATAGTTTTGATTGTATTTTTTTCACTTATGTTTCCTTATTTTGCAACAAAACTAAAAACTTGATTCTGAAGAAAAATAAGAATTTAACTTTTTAATTTATATATATTTATGTTGGGATACTAAGCAAGTATATGGATTGTTGTCACGTAATATAGGAATTTTTTATTAGGACCTGAATATTGAACCCATAGGGAAGGTTATGCAATATGCACTTTTTAGAAAGTTTTTATATTTTTAAAAAGATAATTATTTAAAATAAAAAATGATTTTTGCAGGACTTTAAAATGTAAATGTTTTTGGTATTTTTGATATTTTAACAAAACAGTAACAACTTAAAAAAATAACTAAGGAAAATATGTTGAGAGTTTCATACCTATTTTATACTATTTTTGATGATATTGCACTTTAAAGAAAGGTTTTTTTAAAGTTTTGTTGCAGGAATGATGAATTAAGGTCATTGGAGCAAAAAGATGCAAAAAGGAGCAAATTTGGAGCAAAAAAAACCAAAAGATACAGGGCGCCGACGGCGCCATCGACCCTGCCGACGACAAGATTTTCCCAAGACTCTAGAATTAATTCATTAAGAAGGTCCACCGACGGTGCCCTCGAGGCCGCCGACGAAGCTCGACGGTTATGCCCAATCAGGCTTTGGATAAGGCCAAATTTTGGAGGGATGCTTAGGCAACTCTTGGAAAAGCTCATCCACAACTTTAAAAGACTATTTTGGCCAAAAATTCAAAAGGGGGGAGAGCCTTGAGAGGCTAGAGAGAGTTCTTGGAGGTTAGAAAGGTTTCAATAGTGTGTAAGAATGTGAGGAATTCTTTGAGAGATTGTAAGAGTGGAGGGAAAGTGAGAGATTTCTTCCTCCTTGTTGTTTCAAAGAGGAATTCTATGTGCTATAAAGAAGGGAAGAGATTAAGAGGAACTTCGAGGAGTGTTCTTGGGGAGAAATTAGAGATAAGTTATTTATTTGTTGTAGTTTGTATGACTTTGATTTTATATATGAATTTCGAGTTTTGTTGTGTTTTCCGCATGTGATCTGAGTAGTTTTCCCTGTCTTTCTCCTTATCTCGAGATTTGTGAAATGGTGATTTGAATTGGTGAAGCCATGAAAAATTTAAGAAATTGTGATTGTCTTAAGATTTGTGAAATGGTGATTTGAATTGGTTGAGCCATAAAAATGTTAAAGAAGTTGTGATGATTTTGAAATGGTGATTTGAATTGGTGAAGCCATGAAAATGTTTAAGAAATTGTGATGATCTTTTCAAAATGGTGATTTGAATTGGTGAAGCTATGAAAATGTTTAAGAAATTGTGATGATCTTTTCACCATCTTAATTTACTTTCAATCTGGCCAATTGATTTGTTAAAATATGTTGAGTTTTACAACTATTCTTAATTTACTTTCAATCTAGCCAATTGATTTGTTAAAATATGTTGAGTTTTACAACTAATAATCTGAGAGAAATTTCCATTAATCTGTTCCAATAAAGATGTTACAGATCAAACATAGGCTAATGCCTAAAAAGATACAATATATAGTCCATGTTGAAGTACATCTAGAACATCTCATGCCATAAATACATTGTAGACTGAGTATATCAGATGCATATCATGTTGCTATATAAAAAAGAAAGAAAGTGAACACTCTGACCATCTGTATCAGGTACAACGAGCTCCCGATCGAGCAGACCTTCTAAGCCCTACTCAAGGATAAGAGTTCCCTTCACATGTACTTAGAGGTACAACCCTCTCACAGCTCGTATGGTAGTAGCTCTTCCAGTTCCGGGTCTAGCTGAAATCCATGTGGTACTTTTCTATCGTCCATCCTACGGAAGGTCGCGGACACCCTACTGTGTCGTACCCCTAGCATCCAATGTTTGGCGACATCTAACCCATTGCCTTTAAGAATGAGCGCTGAGCCAACTGGTAAGGGAATCTCCACAGAGCCTCTGAACTCACCAGGGTTGACGATGTTAATCTCTTTCCCAAATAAGATGTTAATTTTACTCATGAATGAGACCGTATAAAAAGGCCTCACAAAGTCATGGTGATCAACGTGTGGAGGAATGCAATCACCCTCGTCGTAGATGTTGATAATACAACTATTTGAAATGCAAGAGTCAGGCAAAATACTCCATTTGACCATTCTTTTGATCATCTACTTTATCATTGGTGGTAGTGGATCTACATGATCATGTGGATCTCAGGCGGATTCCCCTGTCTATCATTTGTGAAGTTGTAGCAGCAGCCACACTGGATAGTAATCCTCCCTTTTCCTCGCATCCATTTCATCAGCTCAGAATAGGTCCTTTCCATAAGTAAATCTTCTCGACCTCTGTCCCTTAGGTTAAAAATGCAGTTAAAAATACTTTGTTCGTCAGTCTCTGAGAAGACTCTAGTATACAGTTCTAATCCCTCTAGTATGTTGATGAATTTTCCTTGGACTTCTTCGTAAAATTCAAATTCTTTTGTTTACTTTGCTTATTTTGTAGTACTCCATCGTACTAGGAGTTGGTAGTTGTCACGGGCATTCCTCTCTCTGAACATTAGCACAAACCCAAACTGGTGCTAGCTGATCTGGAACACGAGACTCAGCATCTAGCGGGATGTATGACCCTGGACTCTATGGTACATACTGATTTGTTCCAGTGGGACGCATGACTCATCCATCATAAAATCTAAAGTTTGAGACTCATCAGTGCTTGAGGTATACTCTTCCAATGTACTAAAATGTTGTAAATATAGAACATTGCAATCTGTGCATTCTACAAACGCTCCTGCAGCTGATGTCCTTGCAGGTATTTCAGTGTTGCACGTCGGGCAACCCTTGCATAAAACATCTGAAGCTGAAAGTGTATCTGACTCTGTGACAAACCCCAGTTCTTCATCTGTGGTGGGTAGGCTAGCAGAAGTTTCTTTCATGTCTGGATCATAAATATGTCCCTCGGGAATAAAGGTGAGTAAGTTGTTTGTCTCTCTCTGAAGTCTGCGTTATTCTCATAGAAAAGCCCTGTGTTTCTT
Source organism: Phalaenopsis hybrid cultivar (assembly GCA_002079205.1). Classification (NCBI taxonomy): domain Eukaryota; kingdom Viridiplantae; phylum Streptophyta; class Magnoliopsida; order Asparagales; family Orchidaceae; genus Phalaenopsis; species Phalaenopsis hybrid cultivar. Next base: position 31,129 of record JXCR01082393.1, read on the forward strand.
CCGGCTGGCATTTCTGCATTGCGTCCTGTGAAGCGAAGCATCTGAAAATCATTCGTTAGTGGTAAATACTAGGCCTCCAGCTGGTGTAGCTACCATGGAGGGCAGATGGTTGGGCCCTTCAATCGGATCTTGCTCTATTATCACGTTCTTGCCTTTGTGTGATGTATTATCTTTGGCAGTCACCCTCAACACTGAATGCAATCCCTCTTTCTCTCTACAGCTGACTAAATTCATGAGAGGACCTTTGTATTTCATGTTGACCTGATTAAAGTCCATGTTGAAGTCTACGGTACCAATTTGCGGTGTCATCTCCTCATTCAGTTTGAGGCTCCGGCCATCCTTGAAAGCAAAGATCAGCCTCTGTCCCGAAATTTTTCTGTAGACGACAGGAAAAATAGCAGTGGGCCAAAAATTGGCATGAACAAAAACAAAACAAAGTATTTATTGAAGTGAATTTTAGCTTATTTTAGTGAAATGAATTGTTTATTTATGTATGAATTTTGTTTAACTTTTGTGGAACATTATACTCAAAAGTGGAAAGGAGAAAATTTGAAGTTAAAAATTTTTGTTTTCTCAAAATTTTCATTATATTGAGGTTAATTACAAAATTTGGACTCGGTCATAGACATTTGACCACATAGATAACCCCAAAATAATCAAAGTTTCAAATTTTCAAATATCGTCCATTTCTTGGTAACATGAGTCTTTTGCCCTAGAAGTTCACTAAGTGGTAGGCTCCTCTTGTGTAGACCTTTTTAACGACAAATGGACCCTCCCAAGTTGGCTCAAAATTTCCACCTATTTTGCGGTGTGCAAGAATAGGCCTTTTGAGCACGAGTACGAGGTCACCAATTTTGAATGTCCTTGGGCAGACCAATTTGTCATGGGCTTGTACCATCTTCACCTGGTAAAGTTCCAAATGTTGTTGTGCTTTTAGTCATTTTCCCTCAAGATTTTCCAGTTCTTCAAGTCTTAGTTTTGCACTTTCTCCTGTTGTGAGTTTGTTGGCAACAACAACTCTAAGAGACGGTGTCTGGACTTCTAGTGGAAGTACGACCTTGGACCCGTACATGAGCATATAGGGTGTACACTGAGTGGGAGTCCTGGAACTCATCTGATAGGCCTACAAGGCTTCTAATAGTTTGTTGTGCCAATCTCTTTTGTTTTCATCTAGTGTCTTCTTCAAAATCTGTACCAGTGTTTTGTTGAAGGCTTTAGCCAGACCATTTGCTCTGAGATAGTAAATAGTAGAGTATCTCCAATCTATCCCATGTCTTTTGACAAAATTGTTGATCTTTGTGCTTATGAAAGCTATCTCATTATTGAAAATTATTCTTCGCGGTACTCCGAAATGGTAGACAATTTGGCCTTTGAAAAATTGAAGGACGTGTTGTGCTGTAACCTCACGTAAAGGTACTACCTCTGCCAAATTGGAGAAGTAATCTTTAGTGGAAAGTATAAACTTGTATCCTTTGAAAGATGGAGGGTCTATTGGACCTATTATGTCCGTGCCCCAACACTCAAATGACCATGAGGCAACAGTTGGGTGTAGCACATTCAGAGGCTGGTGTAAGACCACCCCATGCACTTGGCATTGGTGACATTTTCTAGTTGTATCCATGCAATCAGACATCATTGCTGACAAATAATATCCAAGTCTTTTGATCTTCATTTTCATTTTTGGCCTAGAATGATGAGCGCCACGCAGTCCGACGTGTACCTTTTTGACAATATTCTGTGCTTCGGCTCTGTTCAAACATCGTAGCCACATCTGGTCGAATGATCTTCTGTAGAGAATGTTTCCCACTAGGGCGTAAGGCATCACCCTTCTTGTGATATGATGTGCTTCAGACTTTTCTTCTGGCAGCTTTACAGTATGAAAATATTCCATCAATGGCTTGTGCCAATCTTCATTGATGTCTGCAACTGTATTTATTGCTTCTTCTTTTCCAAGCTTGTGTAGAGTTTTGAGATCGATCTGAGACAAGACTTGTTTTCCTTGCACTGTGATTTCAATGGAATCCTTCGGGGGACATGACATTTCCTTAACAAGTTTTGCTAGAGCCTTGGCATGGGCATTATCTCCCTTAAAAATCCAATAAAAAGTCACATAAGGAATCTGTTATAGGAGCTTCATCGTGTACTGATGGTATTCTGCTAATCTTGGTTTCAAAATTTTGTATTGTCCGACAACTTGCTTGATGACGAGTTGGGAGTCACCATAGATGGCAAAATTTGTTATATCCATTGAGGTTTTCATTCCCACTCTGATGATTGAAGCTTCATATTCTGCTTCATTGTTGGTGCACGGCTCTGTCAGGTGGTATGAGAACCTAATCATACCCTTATTTGGTGTGATAAAGATTAAACTGATCCATGCTTTTCCTAGTATAACTGTGTCTGATCCTTTGTCTTTTCTGGCTGACGAAGCGCCACAAAGTGCATCTTCCAGCGATGCGCACTGGAGAATTCTATCTTTAGTATTTGCTCGTCTGGTAACTCGTTGTTGAGAGAGGACCCAGCTGGCAGTGGGTGTGTAGCAAGTAAGTCTGCTAGTATCTGTCCCTTGATAACACGGAGGGGAACAAAAGTTATACCAAATTGCAATAAGATCATTCACCATCTTGTTAGACGTCCGGAGAGTGTTGGTCGGGTGATCAGATATTGCAACGGATTAACTTTCTAGATTAAGGTAATCTTATGAGAAAGCATGTAATGTCTAAGCTTTTGGGCAGAAAAAATCAATGTCAGAAAATGCTTCTCAATAGGTAGATACCTCATCTCATCAGTATTAGGCAACGACTCAAGTAGTAGAGTGCATTTTCTTTACTTTCATCATTGACCTGGGCTAAGAGGGCTCCAAAAGAGTCATCGAAGGCCGCAGTATAAAGTATCAATGGTTTCCCTGGAATAAGGGCTGCCAAAACAGGAGGTGTCATTAGATATTGTTAACATCATCGAAGGCCCGCTGAAATTTCTCTTCCCAAATGAATTTGGCGTCCTTTTTAATTAATGCCGAGAAGGGATGACACCTACCTGAGAGATTAGAAATAAAGCGTCTCAGATATGCCAACTTCCCCTAGAAGGAATAGTTGTTTCAAGTTTTTAGGAGGAGGCATTTCCAAGATAACTTTAATTTTATCTGGGTCGATCTCAATTCCCCGATGACGGACAACAAATCCCAGAAATTTACCGGAAGTAATGCCGAAAGTGCACTTTAAGGGATTCATTTTAAGGTCATATCATCGTAACCGATCAAACACGATCCTCAAATCATACAAATGGTCTATTTTTTGTTTACTTTTGATGACCAAATCATCCACATAGNATCTTCATCATTGCACGCTAATATGTCGCTCCGACGTTCTTTAGGCCGAACGACATCACTGTGTGGCAGAAGATTCCAATCGTTCTTCTGAAAGCTGTAAGTGCTGTATCCTCGGGAGCCATCTTGATTTGGTTATACCCCGATGATCCGTCCATGAAGGAGAAAATTTCATGTNGCTTGGGTATGGATGAGGTCTTCAAAAATTTTTGTCATTGCCCATTAATATGTTGCTCCAGTGTTCTTTAGGCCAAACTGCATTACTGTGTAGTAGATAATTCCGATCGGTGTTCTGAAGGCTGTAAGTGCTGCATCCTTGGGAGCCATATTGATTTGGTTGTATCCCGACGATCCGTCCATGAAGGAGAAAATTTCATGTGTTGAAGCGATANCGTAGCATTCTACTTGATCGTGAATGAGGTCGTCAAAGATCTTCGTCATTGCACGCTCATATGTTGCTCCGACGTTCTTTAGGCCGAACGGCATCACTGTGTAGAAGAAGATTCCAATCGGTGATCTGAAAGCTGTAAGCGCTGCATCTTCGGGAGCCATCTTGATTTGGTTATACCCCGACGATCCGTCCATGAANTTTTGGACATGCTTTGTTCAAATCTCTAAAGTCGACACAAATGCGGATCTGTCCATTTTTCTTTTTAACCGGTACAATATTGGCAAACCACGTGGGGTACTGCTCTTCCTTAACAAAGTTGGAGTCTATCAATTTTTTTCCCTCGGCGATGACTTGTTGTTCTATTTTGAGGCGCATTCTCCTGGGAGCTTGTTTTACTGGGGTTATATTCTTGTTCACCCCGAGTTTATGGACTGCAACCTCTGCGAAGTCTTGGCATTTCGTCGTAGCTCCACTCGAAGAAATCTTTGAACTCTGCTAATAGTTTGACCAGTTCTACAGACTCTTTATAATCAAGTAGAGAACTTATAAATGTAGGCCGAGGTCGTTCTTCAGTCCCGTGGTTAATCTCTTTCAATTCATCGATAGTGGATTTAATTTCTTCCTCAAATTCTGGCGGACCATCTTCTATTGGTTGATCAGTAGAGTCATCATCTATATCGGGACAATCTTCTTCTGACTCACTAGTGACAACCATGCAAAATTCATAATCATCGACTGGTCCAACTGTACCAAATCCGAGACCTTCTTTTGAATTGGGAGGTTTGTCTTTTAATATTCCACAATTTTTCAAAGAGTTGAAATTTATCTTTTGGCATTCGTTTTTGTAAATGTCCCTGTTGAATTAACTTTTGAACACAAGTCAAAAAGTAACTAAAAGGCAATTCCATTAATTCATTAG
>JXCR01082397.1:5814-54843 GCA_002079205.1 Phalaenopsis hybrid cultivar
AATTTCAATTGTTTAACATTGAATCATTTTTATGAGTTTAGGTCTAGAAAGATACTGTTTAACATTTAAATGCAATCTTTTCTCATCCAGTCTAACACACTTTAAATTTGAACCTATTTTAATCAAAGAATGGTAACTCTAAATAAAATAATTCAGATGAATTAAAAAGAATTTCTGCCATGACTGTAGATTGGCCTAAAGGCTTGAATTAGATCTAATTTTAGCCAGTTTGACTTCTGGTACATGGCTTTTGATCCCTTGAACTTTCAATTATTGCTTTGGTCTTTTTGAAGGGTTTTGCCGCATAAAATTTTTTTGAATGTGAAGAACTTTCCCTTGTTGATAAGGTCAATGTAGTTGTCTGGGATATTAGAAGCTAGCTTTGACATTCCACTTTGGTCACCTAAGTTTTGTTGAAGTAGATGATTAGATATTTTCAAATTCAAGTGGGTAGGAGAAATTCGAATGATAGGATCCATGTAAATAACAACTATAGTAGAAGTAAACAATAGGGAATTATTTAGATTTGAATATTCCTTTTACGCAGGACATCTTCAAAATGAATTTGAAAGTAAACAATAGGTTTCTAACATGAACTCATGTGGTTATGATTTTGGATGATGAGTTGTTGATATTAGAACGAGTGTAATCACAATTCAATCGGTGCTATGATCTAATACTAGTACTACAACAACAATAACAATAACAACAAAAAGCCTTCATCCCACTAAGTGGGGCCGGCTATGCTCACAATTCAGTTGGTGCCATGATCAAAACAATAGCAACGCTAGTTGTTATCCCACTAAGTGGGGCCCCTATTAAATGTCATATTTTCCTTTAATTCGATTAAGATCATTTTTAATACAATATGCCCAAGTCTTTTCAGGTCTGCCTCTGTCTTTCTTAACATAAGTCTAATTTAAAACATATACTCTCCTAATTAGATCATCACATGACCGATCTTTAATGTGACCAAATCATCTAAGACAATTATCTCTAATCTTGTCCGTCACTAGAACTATACCAACCCCATCATGAACATATTCATTTCGCATTTTGTCTCTAGGTGTCAACACTGAACTTTGTTTTGTGCTTCTATTTTAAAGGCTAACATTCTGCGCCATATAACATTGCATGTCTTAGCGTTGTCTTATAAAATTTTCCTTTAAGTATAAGCGGTACTTTTTATCACACAATAGACCCAATGCATTCCTCCACTTCAACCAACCAACTTGAATTCTACTAATAACATCCTCATCTATATCACCATCACTTTGAACAATAGACTCAAGAAATCTCAAATACTCACACATTTTAATGATTTGATCACCCATAGTTACAACTCTGCTACTAGAACTACTACTACTAAAATTACATTCTATGTATTCAGTTTTAGATCTACTCAAACGAACGTCTTTAGACTCCAATGTAAACCTCTATAATCAATATTTTCCTGAACTCTTTCTCTAGTCTTATCTACAAGAACGATAGCATCAGTGAAAAGTGTACACCAAGGTACATTCTTCTATAAATTTTCAGTAAAAGCATCCATAACTAAAGCAAAAGATATGGGCTTAAAGCAAATCTTTGATATAATCCCACTAAAATAAGAAAACATTTGGTCAATCCTCTTGTTCGAACACAAGTAACAACTATAGTATATATATCTTTAATGATTTCAATATAAGTCATATCAACACCTTTCTTCTCTAGAACACTCCAATGGACTTCTCTTGGAATCTTATCATAAGCTTATGTTGAGAATTTGCAATAAAAATTTCTCTTTGTACATTGATGAGCATATGTTAAAATTCTCGAGGAAGAAATAGATGCACGCTTAGAGGGAGCAAGATGCACCTGCAGGTGATTGCTATAGCAATCAACGGAGTAGGATGCATGCTGAAGGATGTGTTTGTGTGATAGGTAAACTTATGGGGAATATCATGTTGGATAAACGCTCACATATAAGAATGGCTTAGCGGAAGTTGGTCCACCACGTGATTCACACGTCAGAGCTTTAACGGACTAATAGAGGAGTGATGCATGCGTTCTAGGCTTAATGTTGAAGTGAGATGTTGCAGAATGTGGCCTTTGTAGAGATGGTTTTATGCAAGTTTCACATGCAGTTAAAGTGGTACAGTGGAGACATTGATTTGGGATGATTGGATTTGACAATTTGAGTTTGATGCTATGCTGTGAACATGAGTTCTGATTGCAGTAGAAAGAACATAACGCCACATACATAATTTAAAGCGGTCCATATTTAACTTTGGATCTTGGGAGTATTCAATTGACCAAATAATACCTTCATTTAGCTATTAATTAAGAATATTCATGGATTCCTTTGATAAAAAATGATTTTACAAATTTAAAGCCAAACATTTGAATAAATTTCATACTATCCAATTCAACAAATCTTAAATTTTAAGCCATTATAATCCAAATTAGGATATCATCTAATTTAATAATTCAATTGAAAAAAAATTAAAATAAATTTGTGCATAAAGATAAATGGGGAAGAAAAAACTTGAAATGGCCTCAATTTTTGATCTATTGTTTGGCTTAACTTCTGGTAATTGACCCATTGGCACTTGAGCTTTTGTTGTTTTTTTTACTTGTTCGAAGGCTAGGATTGCATTAATTATCTTCATAGATAGCACCATATAATATTTCCTAAATTTGGAATTTTATTTAAATGAGATAATTGGTTAGGATTGCATTAATTATCGTCATATATCATTAACTTGAACCTTTTTAATCTATTTGTCATTTTATTGAGATACTTTGTTAATTTTTAAAATTGATTTTAAGAGATATTTTGAATATTCTATTATGTGCACATTCTCTGCATTTTGATTTATGTTGTTTTTGTGCATTTTTTTTTGCATGTTCATTACTATTATTTGGATTTCCATGCTTTATCAGGAGGTTATTTTTGTTTTCTTTAGTTCTCTAGCTTTAATAGAAACGTACTAAATGAATTGCTAGTTGATTGTTTCCAAGCCATGTACTTTTTTAACTTAGTCAGCTGGAGTTCGTTGAATCAAGCATTCCTTTTTCAAATTGATCTAACTTGCTTTACGATTAACAATCTTAAGCATTATGATTAATTTTTTATGAAATGCTTTTCTTTTGTCTTTTTAATAAAGCCTCATCCTCTAATATTTTTGCTGCTGACAACGAAACCCCCATTTTTCTCCCCTTCTGCTCCCCTTCGCATTTGTGTTCTCGCGATACAATCATGACCAGAACAAGTTGAGAAGGCAACGACGAGATCGCTACATACAAAGTCTTTTGAAACTCTCAATTTCTTTACACTGAATCTCCTTCATCACCCCCATCTATAGTGATCAAAGACCCTTTTGGTTTCGCACAGCCCTCAGTCGAATCTTATCCCCCACCACACTTGATCTAGCTGCAAACCTAAGGTTAAGTTGCTCTCCCTCTGCGTATTCTTCCTCTCAATGTTGTGTGCTTCACCCAGCCTAAAATGGAAGGCTCGCCCGAATTTCCCTCTCTTCTCGGTTGTCTTGAAAAGTTACGCATGCTCCCTCCATGCCGCGATCGCGAAGCCCTTCCATTACCTTGCTTTCTCTTTCATAAGCCTCTTCTATCACAACTGCTCGGGCTATACCGAAACCGAAGTCCTCATTTGTGTGCACTAGCCCTAGCCGTGTCCCATTCCTTTTCCTATTTTATTATTTGTGTTATTTATCACATATTATATATTAAAAACCTATAAAATTTATGTTGTATTTCAAATTGCTATCGTGGCCGTTAATATTGCCAACTTCGCATGCAAATGTATAAAAAGGAAAAGGGGAAATATTTTAAGATCCCCATTTGAAAAAAAATTGATTAGTTTCCCAGAGAATTAAGTACCGTTTAGGAGAAGTTTAGTTTTCGTTTGAGGAAATTTTTATAAAAAAGTTGGAAAAAATTTAAGTACATTTCTTTGGTAACTTAAGTACCCATCGAGGGAATTAATTACTGCTCGGGGAAAGTTATGTACCTATTCGAGAAAATGTATGCTTGTGATATGATGATTTGCAGGTATATTAAGGGCGTGACAAGTCTTTTAAGATCAGTGAGTTAAAAGAATATTTTGTCTCCAATCCATAGTGTCTCACGACACTTATCATCACTTTTTTTAAGACGATTGGGCAGGGTGGCATTCTCCCTAATGCTCCCTAATGTGGGTAGATGTTGGGAAATTGTCGAATTTTCAGGTGATTTTGGACTTGCAAATAATATTAAAAATCTGGGCCGTTTAACGTACAAAGTTATTCAAGTTTGGGCTTTTAAAATTAGAAATTTATTCAAACTTAGTCTTAAAATTAATTTAAATTTGTGCTTTTTAAACTTAGGCTCTTATGCTTAAAAATTATTTTAAATTTGGGCTTTTTAAACTCTAGGCTTTTAGGCTGCAAAATTAATTCAAATTTGGGCATTTTAAATTTGAAAAATAATTCAAGTTTATGCTCTTAGTCTGGAATCACTTGGACTTATTAAAAATGACCAAAACTCAAAATTTTGGAATTAGCAATAATCAATGGAGGTTAAGTTTTGCATAATTTTCATTTTAAATGCTAAAATAAAGTTTTAATACACTAGTTTTGCCACCGAATTCACAATTTCTGCTAGTGAATAGAAGTTTTATCCTTTTTAAAATCCAAAATGACATATTTTGTGCGATCCATGCATGTATTTCAATTTCTAATTGATTTTTAAAATTTTGATTTTTTGCATTTTAAACTTAGGCTCTTAGGCTTAAAAATTAGTTTTAATTTGGGCTTTTCAAACTTTAGGCTTTTAGACTGCAAAATTAATTCAAATTTGGGCTTTTTAAAATTGAAAAATAATTCAAGGTTATGCTCTTAGTCTCTAATCATTTGGACTTATTAAAAATGACCAACACACAAAATTTTGGAATTAGCTATAATCAATATAGGTTAAGTTTTGCATAAATATCATTTTAAATGCTAAAATAAAGTTTTAATATGCCAATTTTGCCACGGATTTCACAATGTTTGCTAGTGAATAGAAGTTTATCCTTTTCAAAATTCAAAATGACTTTTTTTTGTGCGATCCATGCATGTATTTCAAATTCTAATTGATATTTAAAACTTTGATTTTTTGTGTCAAGGATTTCTTAACTCTAATATGCTGTCTCAAAGGAGGTTTGAGTATTTTAAAATATGCATTTACATTTTNGTGCGATCCATGCATGTATTTCGAATTCTAATTGATATTTAAAAGATTGATTTTCTGCATCAAGGATTTCTTAACTCTAATATGCTGTCTCAAAGGAGGTTTGAGTATTTTAAAATATGCATTTACATTTTATGAATGCTTCAAATATTATACCGTGCCTTGCAAGGACATAAAATAGTATATATTTGCTCCTTTTAAATGCATCAAGCTCATACTATAATATCTTGAATCATAAAATATTGTTCACATATGTGGTTCCATATTCATATAAAATGTTTAATATGTGCATGATGAAATGTGCACAATGTCAAAACTATAAATATGCATGGGCCGCCATGTTTACTGGGCATGATTATAAGTCTACATTTTGTCTGACTTCATCCTCTTGAGGACTGGAGTTGAAGAGCATATTAATTTTCAGTAATGTCCAAATCACAAAAGTATANCATGCTTCAATTATTATACCGTGCCTTGCAAGAACATAAAATAGTATATATTTGCTCCTTTTAAATGCATCAAGCATCATACTATAATATCTTGAATCATAAAATATTGTTCACATATGTGCTTCCATATTCATATAAAATGTTTAATATGTGCATGATGAAATGTACACAATGTCAAAACTATAAATATGCATGGGCCGCCATGTTTACAGGGCATGATTATAAGTCTACAATTTGTCCGTCTTCATCCTCTTGAGGACTGTAGTTGAAGAGCATATTAATTTTCAGTAATGTCCAAATCACAAAAGTATAAGAATTTATAAGTCTAATTCATCTTGTATAATCTTCTTTCTTATCAGGACTGAACTTGACCAAACTAATATTTTAAAGATCTTAAACGACCAAAATTCAAATAAATTTTAAGCACATTTGTTTGACTGGGTTGATAGAAGATTTCAACCAGAGATGTATACTTTCAATATCAAGTTTTAACTTTTATATATATATATATATATATATATATATATATATATATATATATATATATATAGAGTGNTATATATATATATATATATATATATATATATAGAGTCTGTAAGCGCGACATTCGATTCTTTACAAGCATAAAGTATAGTCGACAAGGTTCAAATCAAATAGTCAAGTCCTCGATGATGGTCGTGTTGATTGAAAACCTCAACCAGAGGGTCCAATTTTTAAATCAATTTTCAAAAGAAGTTCTTAAAATAATAAATCAAGACATTCAAATTGAAATCAATTACCTAAAAATTTGAAAGAAAATAAATAAAAAAATCCAAGTTAAAATCAATCATTAAAAACTTAAAGCAAATTCCATTCATTTTTCAAAACAGTTTGTCTAGGGTGACAAATTTATGATTGATTTCAACTCATAAAGAGTGAATTTCACATCGAATGCATCATTATATTCACACTCAAAACAATCTTTGGTTAATTTGAGTCATATGTTCATGTGGTTTGGCTAAGGACTCCACAAAAATAGCCGTTACAATCAAAGCCATCTGATCGGGTGGTTTTCTCCAAAAGAAAACTAATCTTCCTTCCTTAGATATAAACAACAAAGCCATGGGACTTTGAGGTTGCTTGCTTATGCAACGTAAATCCTCACGTTATCTTTAGGCCTTTGTATAACCCTGCTATACAATATAAGCCCTAACTCGTCTTAGGATTTCGAGGTTGTCTTTTGTCACAACCTAAATCCTCACATCTTTCAGGTTATTTGTGTGATCGTTTCACACGAATGTAAATCCTAACTAATAAAATCGACAGGATGAAAGACCTAAATATTTCTCCTCAAAACTGAAGCCAAACATTAGGATGACTTGGGAAGCCACCGAGGTTTTTCTCTGGATCCATGACATCCCCTAGTTCTTCCTCTTTTGGACTCTACAACAAAATGCTTCCAAATTTGAACCAATCCTCTTTCACACCTCTACGTCCGATCTCAATGAAAAGTCTCATCTTTTGAAACTCTTTGAAGATAATATTTCCTGATTTTTATGGAGAGTCTTCTTAGGTGACTTTGGTCATTTAAAATGTGATTAACTATAGGGGCTTGCTCTTATAGGAAGCATGTCCGAACCCAGCTTAATATAAATCCTATTTAATTCTTTATATTAAATAGGGGAATTTATAGGTAAATACAAATGTTTCGCAGACCAAACGATATCATATATCACTTAGTTTATTTGATCGAGCCTCATCCTCAAGTCTTGTGTTTATCCTTTGGGATAGATACAATATTTGAAGTACAATGCTCTTTCATTTAAACTATAAAAAATATAGGGTCAGCTTGATTTCATATTTTTCTAAAATTAAATATATATGTAAATTAAAACGTCATTCTGAAGCGAACGACGAGATTTTGATTCTGGTGACCGACAGCTTCTGGCGACTCCGCTGGGGATCGGATAGTGAATTTTGAGTTACGAAATTTCAGGTATTTATAAAGGATGAGAGTCAGTATATAAGTACTGACCCCGAGGTGGGAATTGAAATTTGGGTATCAATCCCGAAATAATAATCAGATACCATATTCCATATAAGGTGGTCTTGAAACTGATTTCAAAAGATGAGAATAGGATTGTGTGGGAGGACCGAATCGAGATAGAAAACACAGAGACTCACAACCGGCTCAAAAAGGGTAACAACTGTGTAGAAGACGACAACCATTAAGGATATGTCTCCAAAAAGAAAGGACTGTACCAGTTCGAGTTACCACTTGGGAGTTATATTCGAACTGACATATGACTAGAAGAATATATATGTCACGTTATGAAGGAAAACACTGAGACTCACATCCAACCCAAGCAATGATGAAGAAAATATTTGCTACACTGAGGAGGAAAACACTGAGACTCACATCCAACTCAAGAGGTAACAGGAAAATATATGTCACGTTAGGAAAGAAAGCACTAGGACTCACATCCAACCCAAGAAGTGACAAAGAAATAGATGTGCTATATTGAGGAGGAAAGCGTTGTGACTCATATCCAACTCAAGAGGTAACAAGAAAATATATGCGTCACGTTAAGGAAGGAAAGCACTGAGACTCACACCTAACTCAAGAGGGGATAAGAGAATATATGTGCTACATCGAGAAGGAATGCGCTGGGACTCACATCCAACTCGAGAGGTAACAAGAAAATATATGTGTCACGTTAGGAAGGAAGACACTAGGACTCCATTCAACCCAAGAGGTGACAAAAGAATATATGTGCTACATCGAGAAGGAAAGCGCTGAGACTCACATCCAACTCAAGAGGTAACAAGAAAATATATGCGTCACGTTAGGAAGGAAGACAGTAGGACTCACATCCAACCTAAGAGGTGACAAGAGAATATATGTGCTACATCGAGAAGAAAAACGCTGGGACGTCCAATTCAAGAGGTAATAAGAAAATATATGCGCCACGTTAGGAAGGAAAACACTAAGACTCACATCTAACCTATGAGGTGACAAGAGAATATATGTGCTACATTGAGAAGGAAAGTACCGTGACTCACATCCAACTCAAGAGGTAACAAGAGAATATATATGTCACGTTAGGAAAGATATCGAGAAGGAAAGCGCTGAGACTCACATCCAATCCAAGATGTGACAAAAGAATATGTGTCACATCGAGAAGGAAAGCGCTGAGACTCACATCCAACTCAAGAGGTAACAAGAAAATATGTGTCACGTTAGGAAGGAAAACACTAGGACTCACATCCAACCCAAGAGGTAACAAGAGAATGTATGTGCTCTTATGCAGAAAATATGCAGATTCAGGAAATTCGTGGGGAATATGCGAATAGAATATGAAAATATGTGAAGGAATCAGAATTTAGGTACTGATTCGAAAATGAAAATTGAATTTTAGTTATCATTTTTAAAAAAAGAGTCGGAAGTTATGGACCAACCTCGAAGATTAAGAATAGGATGCCATGCTCCATTAAAGGGGGTCTTATACCAATCTCGAAGATGGGGAGTCAAAATTTGGGTACTGACTCCGAGAGTCATATGAAAATAGTATAGAGAGTTTGCGATGTTGAATTTGCAGAAATGTGTCATGTGAAGAGGTTGATTTTGTTGAAGAAGATTTGTAGAGTTTTGTGCGGTTTTGTGTAGAATGTGAAATTCTGCAGGGATGTGAAGAGAGTTAATGTAGATAAAGATGGTTGTGCTGCGCGCATAAAGAGTAAGAAACTCCGAAACCGAGAGAATCCTCTCAACAGATTCATTTTATTTTCTTGTTGTTTTTATCACATTTAATTTTTCAAAATGTCTTTAAAATTTTAATTTTAATTGGTTGATTTTCAAAAAAAAATTGTTTTGTTGTTTATTCATTTGTGATTATTTTTATTTGAATTTTATTTATTGTTAAAGGTTTGTTGTTTCGTTCTTCGTTCATTGAAATTCTGAACCAACGCTTGGTTCGTGGCTTCCATCCATCGCTCAAAAAGGCAATTGACTAAAAGAAACATTTCTGAGAGAAATTTCCATTAATCTGCTCCAATAAAGATGTCACAGATCAAACATAGGCTAACGCCTAAAAAATGTACAATATATAGTCCATGTTGAAGTACATCCAGAACATCTTATGCCATGAATACATTGTAGGCTGAGTATATCAGATACATATCATGTTGCTATAAAAAAGAAAGTGAACCCTCTGACCATCTGTATCAGGTACGACGAGCTCTTGATCGAGCAGACCTTCTAAGTCACGCTTCAAGATAAGAGTTTCCTTCGCATGTACTTAGAGGTACAACCCTCTCATAGCTCGTACGACAGTTGCTCTTCCAGTTCTGGGTCTGGCTGAAATCCATATGGTATTTTGTTGTCGTCCATCCTACGGAAGGTCACGGACACCCTACGGTGCCGTACCCCTGGAATGCAATGTTTGGCGACATCTGCCCCATTTCCTTTCAGAACCAAAACTGAACTAACTGGCAATGGAATCTCTACAGTTCCTTTGAACTCGACAGGGCCGACAATGTCAATCTCTTTCCCAAATAATATATTGCTTTTGTTCAGAAATGAGACCGTGCAGAAGGGTCTTACAAAATCATGATGATCAATGTGAGGATGTATGCAGTCTCCCTCGTCATATATGTTGATGATGCAGCTGTTTGGGATGCAGGTAGCTGGTAATATGTTCAATCTGACCATTTTCTTGATCATCCACTTTATTAAGGATCCCTGACGAATTTTCCTGTCAGTCATTTGTAAAATTATAACAACAGCCGCACTGAATGGTGATTCTTCCTTTTCCTCTTATCCATTTCTTCAGCTCAAAGTATGTTTTTTCCATGAGAAGGCCTGCTCGACCTCTATCTCTCAAATTGAAAATGCAGTCAAGAATTCTTCTTTCGTCACTCTCGGAGAAAACCCTGGTATACAGCTCCAGGTCTTCCAGTATGTTGACGATTATTCCTTGAACTTCTTCGTAAATTCAATTTCTCTTTTATTCACTTTGCTTATTTTGTAGCACTTCATCGTATATGGAGTCGGTAGCTGTCGCGGGCGTTCCTCCCTCTGAACATTGGCAGAAACCCAAATGGGCGCTAGCTGATCTGGAACACGAGACTCGGCATCTAGCGGGATGTACTACCCTGAGCTCCATGTTATATACTGATCTGTCCCCAGTGAGACGTATGGCTCATCCATCATAAAATCTGAAGTCTGAGACCCATCAGTGCTGGAGGTATACTCTTTCAATGTACTGAAGCGTTGTAAATGTAGAACATTGCAATCCGGGCATTCTACAAAGGCCCCTCTGGCTGATGTCCCTGCAGGTATCTCAGCTTTGCACGTCAGGCAACCCTTGCATAAAACATCTGAAGCTGAAGGTGTCTCTGGCTCTGTGACAAACCCCGGCTCTTCATCTATGGTTGGTAGGCTGACAGAAGTTTCTTTTATGTCTGGTTCATAGATATGCCCCTAAGGAATAGGGGTGAGTAAGTTGTTTGTTTCTCTCTAATGTTTGCGTTCTTCTCGTAGAAAAACCCTATATTTTTTTGCGGCTGGCGTTTCTGCGTTGCGTCCTGTTATATAATATAGAAAAACCCTATATTTTTTCCTCAGCTAAACCAATCTTCCATTCTTAGATATAAACAACAAAGCCATAGAACTTCGAGGTTGTTTGCTTATGCGACGTAAATTCTCACCTTATCTTTAGGCCTTTGTATAACCCAACTATACAATATAAACCCTAACTCGTCTTAGGATTCCGAGGTTGTCGTTTGTCACGACCTAAATCCTCATATCTTTTAGGCTATTTGTGTGATTGTTTCACACGAATGTAAGCCCTAACTAATAAAATTGACAGGATGAAACACCAAAATATTTCTCCTCAAAACTAAAGCCAAACATTAGGATAGCTTGAGAAGTCACCGAGGTTCTCCTCTGGATCCATGACATTCCCTAGTTCTTCCTCCTTTGGACTCTACAACAAAATGTTTCCAAATTTAAACCAATCCTCTTTCACACCTCTACGTCCGATCCCATTGAAAAGTCCTACCCTTTGAAACTCCTTGAAGTTAATGTTTCTTGATTTTTATCGAGTCTATTTAGGTGACTTTGGTCATTTAAGATGTAATTAACTATATGGGCTTGCCCTTATAGGAAACATGTCCGAACCCTGCTTAATATAAACTCTATTTAACTCTTTATATGAAATAGGGGAACTTGTCGGCAAATACAAATATTTCACACCGTTATATTATGATCATAACTACAATTTGTATGTTCTCCAACAATTTGGTATCATTTGAGTTGTGAATTAGATGATATATTTGATTGATACAAAACATTCTGCTAGCTAATGTCAATTTAAATTTAACCCCTTGGACAAACATCCAACTCAGATCTACAAGGATGCCTTGGACGTACAACCTATGATTGCCGACAAGGATTCTTTTGTTTGATCGGAACAACTACCTCCTCTAACTAAGTATATTAGGGACCATGACAATCGGGACGATGGAACCATGGGACTTTGATTGGGTTTGTCATCATTTCCCCAAGCAATCGTTTTAAGCTCAAGGTGATAAAATTTATTATCTAAAACTCCGTCTGCTGCTACTATAAGTTAAATATTCAATATTTAATGATTAGCTTTAATTGAAAATGCATTTCTGTTATTCGGAGAGGTAATGTATCATAGGGGCTTGTGCCTATGAGAAATCTCGAACCTAATCAAAAGGTTCTTGCAAAATGATGATAAAATCTCTAAGTAGTGTCTTATCTACAATCCAATATTCTAAACTTTTGATATGGCAAAGCTCTCAACAATACAACAACAACGAGAGTCCGGGGAGTCGAAATTTTCAGAGCCCACAACCCTTGGTCTTAATTGGGGCCATTGGAGAAGATTCTCATTTGTGTACATACATTAATTTATATATAAGAAACAAGCTACCTAAGCCAAGAGAAAAGTGACCAGCTGTCTTCATTGAGTTGAATATATTACGAGTTCAGAAAGAAATATTTTAGTTGAAAGTGAATGCAAAATGAATGATAGAAATATATTTTCTTAGAGATTATTATATGAGAGTTTTAGGGATGAGATTTGCGTAAAAGGGCATGATGAAAAAAATCGTTGATCCAAAAAATGTGAGGCTGAATTAGCTTTTTTGAGAAAGATGCATAAATGCGTTGGTTTAGGTTCATATATAAGATAGCTACATTAATTTTGATCTTTGTATAAGCTAACAATGTAGGTTATTTAATTACTCATTTAATAACATCTTAAAGATTAAAGACTATGAAGCATGCAATGATTGGAGGAGAAGCAACTTGATGTAGTATTTAAGAGCTAATAAAATTTTTAAGATTCTTGTATTTAAAAGTTATGCAAACTCTTAATTTAGACAATGAAGTTGTTGAAGTGGGTAATGAAACACAATGTTTGAGAAAGCCTGTTGACTTTTGTGATATTATTATTATTATTATTATTAATTTATTTTTTCTTTTATGTTAGAAGGCTTTATTATGGAGACCATCTTTGTACTCTAGCATTCACAAATTATAGAAAGATGAAAATGATCTTTGTTGTTACTGATCATGAAATGGCATATCATTAACTTGAGTTATGATTCGTTAGGTATTAAGGAACAAACTATTATGCCAATAAATGAAGTTGTTGAAATTTGTATAATGAAAGCAATGAGTTTATGACTAACATTAGCTGCACTTCTGGAGTGATTGAAAAGATTTTAATTTTAGCATAAATGCATCAATCATGAATATGAATCATTTATTTTTTATGAGGATGTATAAAAAGAGTTGTGATGTGAGGTGCATTTATATATAATTTTTATAGTTGGCCACTTTTGAAAGTGAAAGCTTAATCAATGTTTGGCTAATAATGTGCATTTATTAGTTCATGTGAAGTGGTCAATTTTTTAGTGAATATTGTTTAAAGATCTGGTGTCTCTCTTGTGCAATAATTTTAATTACATGAGATCATTTATTGAACGGTTGATGTTATAGATAAGAACATAGTTTCTAAAGTTAGAGGTGGGTTATTAAATGGAAAAAAAGTTGAAGGTTGGACATATAGAAGAAGCATTGTTTTTTTTTTCCTATAGTACTGTTTTGTGTGTCGTGGAAGTAGATATTTTATTGTTCTCATGTAACAGAAGAGGATTGAAGGATGTTTAAGCATAAGATATGATGTCGCTTGAATATAATTTTAAAAGTATCATAGAAGCTACTATTGAATAAGAATAGAACTGCAAGAATGCTGTCCGCTAGAGCTTCAAAGTGGAAGATTTGTGAGTAGCCATAGGAGAAGGTGCTTCATATCTTGGAAATCACAGGAACTGGTACAAATATTGAATAACTGTAAAGACAGTGGTTGCCTCTAGCTGTAAAAGGAATGCCTAGTAGAATAGGAGTAGAATGAAAACTTATGGTTGGCATATAAATCAAACCTGTTCATAAAAGAAACCTTTTATTGTTGGCATGTGAAAGCAAACTCTTTACTGATAGCAACATAATATTGAGAAGTTAGAATCTAGCATTATTAACTATCTTGTCTAACTAATTTATGATTTAGTTTCAAAATTAAAATTAAAAATTAGAAAAGATAAATGTAATGCAAGTATTTATGATTTAGACCACCATAGACTTTAAGTTTTGCATATGAATTTGATCTTTCTTTTATGCATTGGTAATATATATATATATATATATATATATATATNTCTAATACTACTACTACAACAACAATAACAACAACAACAAAAAGCCTTCATCCCACTAAGTGGGGCCGGCTATGCTCACAATTCAATTGGTGCCATGATCAAAACAATAGCAACGCTAGTCGTTATCCCACTAAGTGGCGCGGCTACATGAATCCTTTTTCTCTTTTGCGCCCTATTAAATGTCATATTTTCATTTAATTCGATTAAGATCATTTTTAAAACAATATGCCCTAGTCTTTTCAGGTCTGCCTCTGTCTTTCTTAACATAAGTCTAATTTAAAACATCTACTCTCCTAATTAGATCATCACATGACCGATGTTTAATGTGACCAAATCATCTAAGACAATTCTTTCTAATCTTGTCCGTCACTAGAACTATACCAACCCCATCATGGATATATTCATTTCGCATTTTGTCTCTAAGTGTCAAGCCATTCATCCACCTAAGCATTCTCATGTTAACAACAGTGAACTTTGTTTTATGCTTCTCTTTTAAAGGCCA
This sequence comes from Phalaenopsis hybrid cultivar, assembly GCA_002079205.1. Lineage (NCBI taxonomy): Eukaryota > Viridiplantae > Streptophyta > Magnoliopsida > Asparagales > Orchidaceae > Phalaenopsis > Phalaenopsis hybrid cultivar. The sequence continues at coordinate 20,707 of JXCR01082397.1, forward strand.
ACATTCTGCGCCATATAACATTGCATGTCTTAGCATTGTCTTATAAAATTTTCCTTTAAGTATAAGCGGTACTTTTTATCACACAATAGGCCCAATGCATTCCTCCACTTCAACCAACCAACTTGAATTCTACTAATAACAACCCCATCTATATCACCATCACTTTGAACAATAGACCCGAGATATCTAAAATGTTCACACATTTTAATGATTTAATCACCCATAGTTACAACTCTGCTACTAGAGCTACTGCAACTAAAGTTACATTCTATGTATTCAGTTTTAGATCTACTCAAACGAACATCTTTAGACTCCAATGTAAACCTCTATAATCAATATTTTCCTGAACTCTTTCTCTAGTCTTATCTACAAGAAAGATAACATCAGTGAAAAGCGTGCACCAATGTACATCCTTCTATAAATTTTCAGTAAAAGCATCCATAACTAAAGCAAAAGATATGTGCTTAAAGCAAATCTTTGATGTAATCCAACTAAAATAAGAAAACATTTGGTCAATCCTCTTGTTCGAACACAACAACTATAGTATATATATCTTTAATGATTTGAATATAAGTCATATCAACACCTTTCTTCTCTAGAACACTCCAGTGGACTTCTCTTGTAATCTTATCATAAGCTTATGTTAATAATTTGCAATAAAAATTTATCTTTGTACATTGATGAGCATATGTTAAAATTCTCGAGGAAGAAATAGATGCACGCTTAGAGGGAGTAAGATGCACCTGCAGGTGAATGCTATAGCAATCAGCGAAGTAGGATGCATGCTGAAGGATGTGTATGTGTGATAGGTAAACTTATGGTGAAGATCATGTTGGATAAACACTCACATATGAGAATGGCTTAGCGGAAGTTGGTCCACCACGTGATTCACACATCAGAGCTTTAGCGGACCAACAGAGGAGTTATGCATGCGTTCTAGGCTTAATGTTGAAGTGAGATGTTGCAGAATGTGGCCTTTGTAGAGATGGTTTTATGCNGCGGAGTAGGATGCATGCTGAAGGATGTGTATGTGTGATAGGTAAACTTATGGGGAAGATCATGTTGGATAAACACTCACATATGAGAATGGCTTAGCGGAAGTTAGTCCACCACGTGATTCACACGTCGGAGCTTTAGCGGACCAACAGAGGAGTGATGCATGCGTTCTAGGCTTAATGTTGAAGTGAGATGTTGCAGAATGTGGCCTTTGTAGAGATGGTTTTATGCAAGTTTCACATGCAGTTAAAGTGGTACAGTGGAGACATTGATTTGGGATGATTGGATTTGAGAATTTGAGTTTGATGCTATGCTGTGAACATGAGTTCTGATTGCAGTAGAAAGAAGATAACGCCGCATACATAATTTAAAGCGGTCCATATTTAACTTTGGATCTTGGGAGTATTCAATTGACCAAATAATACCTTCNGTAACGCCACATACATAATTTAAAGCGGTCCATATTTAACTTTGGATCTTGGGAGTATTCAATCGACCAAATAATACCTTCATTTAGTTATTAATTAAGAATATTCATGGATTCCTTTGATAAAAAATGTTCTTAAAAATTTAAAGCCAAACATTTGAATCAATTTCATACTATCCAATTCAACAAATCTTAAATTTTAAGTCGTTATAATCCAAATTAGGATATCATCTAATTTAATAATTCAATTGAAAAAAAAATTAAATAAATTTGTGCATAAAGATAAATAGGGAAGAAAAAACTTGAAATGGCCTCAATTTTTGATCTATTGTTTGGCTTAACTTCTGGTAATTGGCCCATTNCTAAAATAAATTAGTACATAAAGATAAATAGGGAAGAAAAAACTTAAATGGTTTCAATTTTTGATCTATTGTTTGGCTTAACTTCTGGTAATTGGCTCATTGGCACTTGAGTTTTTTGTGTTTTTTTACTTGTTCGAAGGCTAGGATTGCATTAGTTATCGTCATAGATAGCACCATATAGTATTTCCTAAATTTGGAATTTTATTTAAATGAGATAATTGGTTAGGATTGCATTAATTATCGTCATATATCATTAACTTGAACCTTTTTAATCTATTTGTCATGTTATTGAGATACTTTGTTAATTTTTAAAATTGATTTTAAGAGAATTTTTGAATATTCTATTATGTGCACATTCTCTGCATTTTGATTAATGTTGTTTTTGTGCATTTTTTTTTGCATGTTCATTACTATTATTTGGACTTCCATGCTTTATCAGGAGGTTATCTTTGTTTTCTTTAGTTCTCTAGCTTTAATAGAAACGTACTAAATGAATTGTTAGTTGATTGTTTCCAAGCCATGTACTTTTTTAACTTAGCCAGCTGGAGTTCATTGAATCAAGCATTCCTTTTTCAAATTGATCTAACTTGCTTTACGATTAATAATCTTAAGCATTATGATTTATTTTTTATGAAATGCTTTTCTTTTGTCTTTTTAATAGAGCCTCATCCTCTAATATTTTTGCTGCTGACAACAAAACTCCCATTTTTCTCCCCTTCTGCTCCCCTTCGCATTTGTGTTCTCGCGATACAATCACAACTAGAACAAGTTGAGAAGGCAACGACGAGATCGCTACATATAAAGTCTTTTGAAACTCTCAATTTCTTTACACTGAATCTCCTTCATCACCCCCATCTATAGTGATCAAAGACCCTTTTGGTTTCGCACAGCCCTCAGTCGAATCTTCTCCCCCACCACACTTGATCTAGCTGCAAACCTAAGATTAAACTGCTCTCCCCCTGCGTATTCTTCCTCTCAATGTTGTGTGCTTCACCCAGCCTAAAATGGAAGGCTCGCCCGAACTTCCATCTCCTCTCGGTTGTCTTGAAAAGTTACACATGCTCCCTCCATGCCACGATCGCCAAGTCCTTCCATTACCCTGCTTTCTCTTTCATAAGCCTCTTCTATCACAACTGCTCGGGCTATACCGAAACCGAAGTCCTCATTTGTGTGCACTAGCCCTAGCCGTGTCCCATTCCTTTTTCTATTTTATTATTTGTGTTATTTATCATATATTATATATTATATATTAAAAACCTAGAAAATTTATGTTGTATTTCAAATTGCTGTCGTGGCCGTTAATATCGCCAACTTCGCATGCAAATGTATAAAAAGGAAAAGGTGAAATATTTTAAGATCCCCATTTGAAAAAAATTGATTAGTTTCCCAGAGAATTAAGTACCGTTTAGGAGAAGTTTAGTTTTCGTTTGAGGAAATTTTTATAAAAAAGTTGGAAAAAATTTAAGTACATTTCTTTGGTAACTTGAGTACCCGTCGAGGGAATTAATTACTGCTCGGGGAAAGTTAAATACCTATTCGAGAAAATGTATGCTTGTGATACGATGATTTGCAGGTATACTAAGGGCGTGACAAGTCTTTTAAGATCAGTGAGTTAAAAAGAATATTTTGTCTCCAATCCATAGTGTCTCATGACACTGATCATCACTTTTTTTAAGACGATTGGGCAGGGTGGCATTCTCCCTAATGCTCCCTAATGTTGGTAGATGTTGGGAAGTTGTCGAATTTTCAGGTGATTTTGGACTTGCAAATAATATTAAAAATCTGGACCGTTTAACGTACAAAGTTATTCAAGTTTGGGCTTTTAAAATTAGAAATTTATTCAAACTTAGTCTTAAAATTAATTTAAATTTGTGCTTTTTAAACTTAGGCTCTTAGGCTTAAAAATTATTTTAAATTTTCAAACTCTAGGCTTTTAGGCTGCAAAATTAATTCAAATTTGGGCATTTTAAATTTGAAAAATAATTCAAGTTTATGCTCTTAGTCTGGAATCACTTGGACTTATTAAAAATGACCAAAACTCAAAATTTTGGAATTAGCAATAATCAATGGAGATTAAGTTTTGCATAATATTCATTTTAAATGCTAAAATAAAGTTTTAATACACTAGTTTTGCCACCGAATTCACAATGTCTGCTATGAATAGAAGTTTATCCTTTTTAAAATCCAAAATGACATTTTTTGTGCGATCCATGCATGTATTTCAATTTCTAATTGATTTTTAAAATTTTGATTTTTTTGCATTATAAACTTAGGCTCTTAGGCTTAAAAAGTAGTTTTAATTTTGGTTTTTCAAACTTTAGGCTTTTAGACTGCAAAATTAATTTAAATTTGGGCTTTTTAAAATTGAAAAATAATTCAAGGTTTTGCTCTTAGTCTCTAATCATTTGGACTTATTAAAAATGACCAACACACAAAATTTTGGAATTAGCTATAATCAATATAGGTTAAGTTTTGCATAAATATCATTTTAAATGCTAAAATAAAGTTTTAATATGCCAATTTTGCCATGGATTTCACAATGTTTGCTAGTGAATAGAAGTTTATCCTTTTCAAAATTCAAAATGACTTTTTTGTGCGATCCATGCATGTATTTCAAATTCTAATTGATATTTAAAACTTTGATTTTCTGCATCAAGGACTTCTTAACTCTAATATGCTGTCTCAAAGGAGGTTTGAGTATTTTAAAATATGCATTTACATTTTATGAATGCTTCAAATATTATACCGTGCCTTGCAAGAACATAAAATAGTATATATTTGCTCCTTTTAATGCATCAAGCTCATACTATAATATCTTGAATCATAAAATATTGTTCACATATGTGCTTCCATATTCATATAAAATGTTTAATATGTGCATGATGAAATCTGCACAATGTCAAAACTATAAATATGCATGGGCCGCAATGTTTACAGGACATGATTATAAGTCTACAATTTGTCCGACTTCATCCTCTTGAGGACTGGAGTTGAAGAGCATATTAATTTTCAGTAATGTCCAAATCACAAAAGTATAAGAATTTATAAGTCTAATTCATCTTGTATAATCTTCTTTCTTATCAGGACTGAACTTGACCAAACTAATATTTTAAAGATCTTAAACGACTAAAATTCAAATAAATTTTAAGCACATTTCTTTGACTGGGTTGATAGAAGATTTCAACCAGAGATGTATACTTTCAATATCAAGTTTTAACTGATATATATATATATATATATATATATATATNCAGAGGGTTCAATTTTTAAATCAATTTTCAAAAGAAGTTCTTAAAATAATAAATCAAGACATTCAAATTGAAATCAATTACCTAAAAATTTGAAAGAAAATAAATAAAAAAATCCAAGTTAAAATCAATCATTAAAAACTTAAAGCAAATTCCATTCATTTTTCAAAACAGTTTGTCTAGGGTTACAAATTTATGATTGATTTCAGCTCATAAAGAGTGAGTTTCACAACAAATGCATCACTATATTCACACTCAAATTAATCTTTGGTTAATTTGAGTCATATGTTCATGTGGTTTGGCCAACGACTCCACAAAAATAGTCGTTACAATCAAAGCCATTTGATCGGGTGGTTTTCTCCAAAAGAAAACTAATCTTCCTTATATATAAATAACGAAGCCATAGGACTTTGAGGTTGGTTGCTTATGCAACGTAAATCCTCACGTTATCTTTAGGTCTTTGTATAGCCATGCTATACAATATAAGCCCTAACTCGTCTTAAGATTCCGAGGTTGTCGTTTGTCACAACCTAAATCCTTACATCTTTCAGGCTATTTGTGTGACCGTTTCACACAAATGTAAATCCTAACTAATAAAATTGACAGGATGAAACACCTAAATATTTCTCCTCAAAATTGAAGCCAAACATTAAGATAGCTTGAGAAGTCACTGAGGTTCTCCTCTGGATCCATGACATCTCTTAGTTCTTCTTCCTTTGGACTCTACAACAAAATATTTTCAAATTTGAACCAATCCCCTTTCACACTTCTACGTTCGATCTCATTGAAAAGCCTCACCATTTGAAACTCCTTGAAGATAATATTTCCTGATTTTTATCGAGAGTTCTTAGGTGACTTTGGTCATTTAAGATGTAATTAACTATAGGGGCTTGCTCTTATAGGAAGCATGTTCGAACCCAACTTAATATAAATACTATTTAATTCTTTATATTAAATAGGGGAACTTGTATGTAAATACAAATGTTTCGCAGACCAAACGAATGTCATAGATCACTTAGTTTATTTGATCGAGCCTCATCCTCAAGTCTTGTGTTTATCCTTCGAGATAAATACAGTATTTGAGGTACAATGCTCTTTCATTTAAACTATGAAAAATATAGGGTCAGTTTGATTTCATATTTTTCTAAAATTAAATATATATGTAAATTAAAACGTCATTCCGAAGCGGGCGATAAGATTTCAATTCTGGTGATCGACAGCTTCTGACGACTCCGCTGGGGATCGGAGAGTGAATTTTGAGTTATGAAATTTCAGATATTTATAAGGATGAGAGTCAGTATATAAGTGCTGACCCCGAGGTGGGAATTGAAATTTGGGTGTCAATCCCAAAATAAGAATCAAATGCCATAATCCATTTAAGGTGATCTTGAAACTGATTTCCAAAGATGAGAATAGGATTGTGTGGGAGGACCGAATCGAGATGGAAAACCCAGAGATTCACAATCGGCTCAAAAGGGTAACTACAGTGTAGAATACGACAACCATTAAGGATATGTCTCCAGAAAGAAAGGACTGTACCAGTTGGAGTTACCACTGGGGAGTTATATTCAAACTGACATATGACATGTATAATATATATGTCAAGTTAGGAAGGAAAGCACTGGATTCACATCCAACCCAAACGATGACGAAGAAAAGATTTGCTACATTGAGGAGGAAAGCACTGAGACTCACAACCAACTCAAGAGGTAACAGGAAAATATGTGTCACGTTAGGAAGGAAAGTACTAGGACTCAAATCCAACCCAAGTGGTGACAAGAAAATATATGTGCTATATTGAGGAGGAAAGCGCTGTGACTTATATCCAACTCAAGAGGTAATAAGAAAATATATGCGTCACGTTAGGAAGGAAAGTACTAGGACTCACACCCAACCCAAGAGGTGACAAGAGAATATATGTGCTACATCGAGAAGGAAAGCGCTGAGACTCACATCCAACTCAAGAGATAACAAGAAAATATTTGTTACGTTAAGAAGGAAGACATTAGAACTCACATCCAACCCAAGGGGTGACAAAAGAATATATGTGCTACATCGAGAGGGAAAGTGCTGGGACACATCTAACTCAAGAGGTAACAAGAAAATATATGCGCCACGTTAGGAAGGAAGACACTAGGACTCACATCCAACCTAAGAGGTGACAAGAGAATATATGTGCTACATTGAGAAGGAAAACACTGGGACACATCCAATTCAAGAGGTAACAAGAAAATATATGCGCCACGTTAGGAAGGAAAACACTAGGACTCACATCCAACCTATGAGGTGACAAAAGAATATGTGCTACATCGAGAAGGAAAGCGCTGGGACTCTCGTCCAACTCAAAAGCTAACAAGAGAATATGTGTCATGTTTGGAAGGAAAACACTAGGACTCACATCCAACCGAAGATGTGACAAGAGAATATATGTGCTACATCGAGAAGGAAAGCGCTGTGACTCACATCCAACCCAAGAGGTGACAACAGAATATATGTGCTATATCGAGAAGGAAAGCGTTGACACTCATATCCAACCTTAGAGGTGACAAGAGAATATATGTGCTGACATCGAGAAGGAAGGCACTGTGACTCACATCCAACTCAAGAGGTAACAAGAAAATATATGTGTCACGGAAAGCAATAGGACTCGAGAGGTAATAAGAGAATGTATGTGCTCTTATGCAGAAAATATGCAGATTCATGGAATTCGTGGGGAATATGCGAATAAAATATGAAAATATGTGAAAGAATTAGAATTTAGATACTGATCCGAAAATGAGAATTGAATTTTAGTTATTATTTTTGAAAAGAGAGTCGGAAGTTAGAGACCAACCTCGAAGATTAAGAATAGGAGTCTTATACCAATCTCGAAGATGGGGTGTCAAAATTTGGGTACTGACTCCGAGAGTCATATGAAAATAGTGTAGAGAGTTTGTGATATTGAATTTGCAGAAATGTGTTATGTGAAGAGGTTGATTTTGTTGAAGATGATTTGTAGAGTTTTGTGGGGTTTTGTGCAGAATGTGAAATTCCGCGGGAATATGAAGAGAGTTAATGCAGATAAAGATGGTTGTGCTGCGCGCACAAAGAGTAAGAAACTCCGAAACTTAGAGAATCCTTTCAACAAATTCATTTTATTTTCTTGTTGTTTTTATCACATTTAATTTTTCAAAATATGTTTTTAAAATTTTAGTTTTAGTTGGTTGATTTTCAAAAGAAATTTGTTTTGTTGTTTATTCATTTGTGATTATTTTTATTTGAATTTTATTTATTATTAAAGGTTTGTTGTTTTGTTCTTCGTTCATTGAAATTCTGAACCAACGCGTGGTTCGTGGCTTCCATCCATTGCTCGAAAAGATAACTGACAAAAAGGCACATTTCTGAGAGAAATTTTCATTAATCTGCTCCAATAAAGATGTCTCAGATCAAATATAGGCTAATTCATTAATCTGCTCCAATAAAGATGTCACAGATCAAACATAGGCTAACGCCTAAAAATGTACAATATATAGTCCGTGTTGAAGTACATCCAAAACATCTCATGCCATGAATGCATTGTAGGCTGAGTATATCAGATACATATCATGTTGCTATAAAAAAGAAAGTGAACCCTCTGACCATCTGTATCAGGTACGACGAGCTCCTGATCGAGCAGACTATCTAAGCCATGCTTCAAGATAAGAGTTCCCTTCGCATGTACTTTAGAGATACAATCCTCTCATAGCTCGTATGACAGTAGCTCTTCCAGTTCTGGATCTGGCTGAAATCCATATGATATCGTGTTGTTGTCCATCCTACGGAGGGTCATAGACACCCTACGGTGTCGTACCCCTGTAATGCAATGTTTGGCGACATCTGCCCCATTTCCTTTCAGAACCAAAACTGAACCAGCTGACAGCGGAATCTCTACAGTTCTTCTGAACTCGCTAGGGCCGACAATGTCAATCTCTTTCCCAAATAATATATTGCTCTTGCTCAGAAATGAGTCCGTGCAGAAGAGTCTTACAAAATCATGATGATCAATGCGATGAGGTATGTAGTCTCCCTCATCATATATGTTGATGATGCAGCTGTTTGGGATGCAGGTAGCTGGTAATATGTTCAATCTGACCATTCTCTTGATCATCCACTTTATTATAGGAGGTAGTGGATCTACCTGATCGTGTCTAAGGATCCCTGGCGGATTTTCCTGTCTGTCATTTATAAAATTATAACAGCCGCACTGAATGGTGATTCTTTCTTTTTCTCTCATCCATTTCTTCGGCTCAGAGTATGTTCTTTCCATGAGAAGGCCTGTTCGGCCTCTATCTCTCAAATCGAAGATGCAGTCAAGAATACTTCTTTCGTCACTCTTGGAGAAAATCCTGGTATACAGCTCTAGGCCTTCTAGTATGTTGCCCTTCGCATGTACTTAGAGGTACAACCCTCTTATAGCTCGTACGGCAGTAGCTTTTTCAGTTCTGGATCTGGCTGAAATCCATATGGTATCTTATTGTCGTCCATCCTACGAAGGGTCACAGACACCGTACGGTGTCGTACCTCTGGAATGTAATGTTTGGCGACATCTGCCCCATTTCCTTTCAGAACTAAAACTGAACCAACTGACAGCGGAATCTCTACAGTTCCTCTGAACTCGCCAGGGCCGACAATGTCAATCTCTTTCCCAAATAATATATTGCTCTTGCTAAAAAATGAGACCGTGCAGAAGAGTCTTACAAAATCATGATGATCAATGCGATGAGATATGTAGTCTCCCTCGTCTGATGATGCAGCTGTTTGGGATGCAGGTAGCTGATAATATGTTCAATCTGATCATTCTCTTGATCATCAACTTTATTATAGGAGGTAGTGGATCTACCTGATCACGTCTAAGGATCCCTGACGGATTTTCCTGTCTGTCATTTGTAAAATTATAACAGCAGCCGCACTGAATGGTGATTCTTTCTTTTCCTCTCATCCATTTCTTCGGCTCAGAGTATGTTCTTTCCATGAGAAGGCCTGTTCGGCCTCTGTCTCTCAAATCGAAGATGCAGCAAGAGTATTTCTTTCGTCACTCTCGGAGAAAACCCTGGTATACAGCTCCAGGCCTTCCAGTATGTTGACGATTATTCCTTGAACTTCTTCGTAAAATTCAAGTTCTCTTTTATTCACTTTGCTTATTTTGTAGTACTCCATCGTACTAGGAGTCGGTAGCTGTCGCGGGCGTTCCTCCCTCTGAACATTGGCAGGAACCCAAATAGGCGCTAGCTGATCTGGAACACGAGACTCGGCATCTAGCGGGATGTACGACCCTGGGCTCCATAGTATATACTGATCTGTTCCTAGTGGGACGTATGACTCATCCATCATAAAATCAGAAATCTGAGATCTATCGTTGCTGGAGGTGTACTCTTCTAATGTACTGAAGCGTTGTAAATGTAGAACATTGCAATCCAGGCATTCTACGAACGCTCCTCTTGCTGATGTCCCTGCAGGTATCTTAGCGTTGCACGTCGGACAACCCTTGCATAAAACATCTGAAGCTGAAGATGTCTCTGGCTCTGTGACGAACCCCGGTTCTTCATCTGTGGTGGGTAGGCTGACAGAAGTTTCTTTTATGTCTGGAGATATGCCCCTCAGGAATAGGGGTGAGTAAGTTGTTTGTTTCTCTCTGACGTCTGGGTTCTTCTCGTAGAAAAACCCTATATTTTTTTGCGGCTGGTGTTTCTGCGTTGGGTCCTGCGAAGCGAATCATCTTACAGTCGTTCATTATTGGTGGCTATTAGGCCCCCGGCTGGTGTGGTTATCATGGAGGGCAGATGGCTGGGCCCTTCCATCGGATCTTGCTCTATTATCACGTTCTTGCCTTTATGTGATGCATTATCTTTGACGGTCACCCTCAGCAGTGAAGACAATCCATCTTTCTCCTTGCAGCTGACTACATTCATCAGAGGACCTTCGTAGTCTATGTCGACCTGGTTAAAGTCCATGTTAAAGTCTATGGTACCGCCCTGCCAACTAACTTTAACCTATCCTTTAACCTTTGGTCCCTTGAAACGTGACACATATTTTCCTGTTTATTGCTTTGTTGTTTCTTGTAGTATCTTATTTTGAGAAGGCTTTTGAAGTTAACCATTTTGTCCTTGCAGATTTGGGGAGCAAGTTTTAGCACTCAAAATTATCAATAGTGGCAACACGAATGAGGAGAAAATGACAATNCTGACGGTTACCCTCAGCAGTGAAGACAATCCATCTTTCTCCCTGCAGCTGACTACATTCATCAGAGGACCTTCGTAGTCCATGTCGACCTGGTTAAAGTCCATGTTAAAGTCTATGGTACCGCCCTGCCAACTAACTTTAACCTATCCATTAACCTTTGGTCCCTTGAAACGTGTCACATATTTTCCTGTTTATTGCTTTGTTGTTTGTTGTAGTATCTTATTTTGAGAAGGCTTTTGAAGTTAACCATTTTGTCCTTACAGATTTGGGGAGCAAGTTTTAGCACTCAAAATTATCAATAGTGGCAACACGAATGAGGAGAAAATGACAATTCAGGCTCGTTTCATTCGAGAAGTCAATATGATGTCTAGAGTAAAACATGAAAATCTTGTTAAGGTTTGTTGCATTTTGAATTGTGGTGGGATAGTTTTATTTTATTTTTAATTGAGAACGTTCTACATTATGCAGTTCATTGGAGCTTGCAAGCACCCTATCATGGTTATTGCTACAGAGTTGCTACCTGGGATGTCCTTAAAAAAATATTTGGAAAACATTAGACCAAACCTGCTGGATCTTCGTTTAGCAATTAGCTTTGCGGTGGATATTGCTCGTGCAATGGAGTGCCTTCATGCTAATGGAATTATACACAGAGACTTAAAACCTGGTCAGTATTTCTTTTCATAAATGTCTGAATGCTCTTTTTTTGCACACTCGATAAAAAATATTTTTATGTTTTTTCAGTTTACTATTGTTTATTTTTCTCTGAAGTCATAACTTTATTTATATAATATCAAGCAAAAAAAAAAAAAACGTCTAATGCCTTTTTTCTCTCGGAAGAAATGGAGATTTGAAAGTACAAAGTAATAATAAAAAAGAAAATTTGTCTTGAAATATTAGTTAATTAATGGCTAATTTGATGTATCAAGCATACATTGAATTGAAGGATCAATCATCCTTTTCTATTTTTAAATTACTGCACTTGCAAGTCAAATTTACTGCTTGTGGACAATGAGATGATAAATTTATTAAAAAAAAATTTATTCGAGTTGTAAGTTTTAAGTCTATCATCTGACTTCATTATGATAGAAATTTTTGCAAAAGGTGGTGTTGTTTGATGAACCAAAAATATCTTGACAAAGAATGTCTGATATAGCTGCCACTTATTTGTATTATTTAGTTACATAGCTACAAGAAAAATTGAGTAGGATGCATCTGATCTCTGATATCTGTTTATTTTTATGAAGTTTTACCTTTTCTGTAATGGTATATGTTGATAATTCTGTGCCTGTAAGTTCACTGCATGCTTGTTGGAGTTAATTTGCGTGACTGATAACTTGGTTATGTTCATGTAGTTTCTTGGTGCAACCCTTATGCAAAAATATGATGCAAAGCAGACGTGAACTAGAATTCATTGCAAAAAATAAGAGGAAGTGCACCGATAATTTGACAAATGTACAATCAGTAAATTAAAAAAAATATTTAATTTAGTCGATTAATAATGTGAATTTAAAGAATTGATAAGTTGAAGATAGAAAAGAAAATGTCAAATTAGATAAGGATCTAATCTTTTAGAGTAATTAGCAATTACATAGGCTACAAAAGTCATTTGTGACGTAGATCTCCCTTCCTCAAATTCTTTGCCGAGTGTTGTGTACTATTCTCATACTCAAGAGCTTTGTTACTTGATGGTGGATGAACACATGAAAAAGTAAAGTTGTTTGCAACCAAAGGAACAATATTCCATTTATATGATTAAGGTATATAACATGAAGTGATGAAACAAGATTACCATATATACATGCGAGAAGTAAACCAAAGAGGCATCAAAAGGGGGATGAGGGAAGGGTCAATCATAGTGAAGGGGTTTGGAGTTGATGTTTTGTGGAGTTTGGAAGGTCCTAGGTGGCTTCCAATGTCTACAAGAATTTTCAAGAGAAGATTACTCAAGGTGTAATTTAAGGGTTCATTAATGGGTTTGGACTGTTGATTAGAATGATGGAAAGAGAGGGTTTGGCATGCTCATTAGGAGAGAGAGACTTGAGGTGGTTTCAAGCTTATATGATGGTTAGTGATGACATGAATGTCAGGTATTGAAGCGGTGATTAGTGATGACATGAATGTCAAGTATTGAAGCGGTGATAAGAAGAATTAGTCAAATGTGAGGTAAGAGCTAGTTCAAGGAGACTGGGTTAAACCCTAACAACATGTATGAGTCACATTACTTATGACATAGTATAACTCAAGGTTCAATAGAGGAGAATGAATATTAATCAATGTAATAGTTCTCTATTAAGCTTGTCAAAAGAGATTTTAATGGGAAGTTCATGAAAATTTGATTTTATGAGTTCAATGAAGTTCAATGATGTCACGACTTTAGTGGTGGCTAAATCATGTTGCATCCGACAATTCCCTTACCATTTCATTTTTAGCACTTGTATCCTTCTATCCTTGAATGGTTGTTTTGAACACCCATCTCTATAAAATCCTTTGTTTGATTATCAACTTATATGTAATGGAGACACATTCAGAATTTAATCTAGTGTCAAGAGAAGAATTTCCCTAAGCTATTTTAGGTTGATGGATTGAGATTGGGATATTTTGGAATTGGTTCATGGAGATAAACCTGTTTTTGGAGTAACTGTGCCGGCAAATAAACCATTCACAAGCCCTCATTCCTCAAAATTTTGAAGGATCTTGCAGGTTCGGTAATCTTTTGGAGAATAATAATACATATCCTATATATTGAACAGAAAATCTCAATAGAATTTCTCAAAAGGCCTACAATAAAGAGAAAAGTGAATAGGTCTTTATGAAGAGTCATGGGGACATATGATTCTTTCAAATTGTCCGTTAAGTTGATAGTGATTGTTAACATGGAATAATTGTAATGTCTATAGACTTCATAGGTAGTGATTGGAAGGAAAATAAAGACGTATAAAATTTTTGCTATAGGTTTTAGTTGACATTGCTTCAACGTTTACAAATCTGTTATTAATTTTTCAAGAATTAAAAATTTTCAATAATAAAATTGTCTAGGAGTGCAAGCTAATGAGAAAATAGCTTTAAAACACATGGATCATTTTTGAAATAATGAAGTTTTGATGAAAATATAGAGTAAAAATATAAAAAACTTGAATTTAATGATTTTTTTTTGTAGTGCCAAGTAAGAATGAAATGATTTGAAAATTCCATGATTAATCAATAAATAAACATCATGCCCAAGAAGTTTCAATTAAATTGAAAAACATCTTGTATTCTTGTAAAATTGCAAGTGAAAAAATGATGCTATGTATGATAATGATTTTGTTGACTGCAACTGACATGATATCTTACATCATTACTAGTGTTTAAATTTTGTTGTTAAAATTTCCCTTGTTTATCATGCATAACTTTTTAATATATATTATTTGAGCTACAATTAATCTATTTTCCTTGTTAGTATTTTGATTAGTTGATGTTGCAACCATCAACTATCAACGCTTATATGAAAAGCTACAAATGCGCAGATAACTTGCTTCTTACTGCGAATCAGAAAAATGTGAAGCTTGTAGATTTTGGATTAGCGAGAGAAGAGACAGTGACAGAGATGATGACCGCTGAAACTGGGACATATCGATGGATGGCTCCTGAGGTTGGTCATATGTAACATGCAAATTTTGTTTAAGCGTGTAATTTTTCTTCCTTTTTGATAATTGATATTTTTGGTTCATTATCTTCTGAAAAGATCTTACTGTTTTAATTGATAATAGTTTATTATTTATTAATTATTTTGTAGTTGTCTGCCTTGGGCAAGTGACAAGTTTAAGGAACTTTAATTATACAAATAGAAGACAATATAGCATTCCTCACTCTTATACGCCCAAAAAGCTATAAATTTTTTCCTCTATGTTTTGTTATTTCTGTTTGACCTATGTTTTTGTAAATTGTTGTCTTGCCCTCTTTTGCCTGCTAGCCATTTATTTAATAGAAAATCATTTATCTATACACAATATATTTGTTTTGAGCATGCGTATTTCGATGGTCTCCATCCTTTCATCCCCCCCTCTTTAGCTTTATTTACACACAAAAAGGCTTGTGGGTCAAACTTTTACTCGGGAAATGGTTCACTTGATAGACTAATATTTTAATTAAGCAATTTTATAGGCTTTTTACTTGAGTTAAAATGGGAATAAAGTAAAAAATTTTGCATTATTGTAGCTTTTTTTAGTAAAGATATTGTAAAATAAATTTTAATGCACAATAAAAACTTTACCTCCCATAACTTGTAAGGTTGGTGTGAGCAAGTTACATCTTGCCTCCTTTCTTCTTTTCCCTTGCTAGTGACTCTCATTTCTCGTTCTACATCTGGAGAATTCTAGATGCAAGTGACCTTGGCAATCTTGGTGTGACTCAGGTCTCGTAATTTGGAGAGGTGACAACCCTTAGAATACTTTGTAGTTACTTACCTTCCGTTCCCATACTTTTAATTCCTTTTGTCCATCCATACTCATATACTATTTCCTCCAGTTCATGCACCCTCATTCTCCTATTTGACACTATCTATTCTCTTTCTCACCTTTATTAAGCAAAATATGACTTATAAATTGAACTATATGTCAGAAATGAATACAATGAATGTGTGAAGTAATAAATATAATATCAAATACCATAAGTAAAGCGTATTTTATTCACATTCTCCCAAAAGGAGGACCAAAATTTTCTTGCTAAAGAAATTAGAAAATAATATAAAGATATAATATATTAGAGTAGTAATTTAATACCGAAAATCATCCACTTCGAAAATTCCCCAAAAAGGTGGTACCTTCCTACATTTTTATGGAATTTATACAATATTTTTGACTCAATCATGCTTTCAAGGCATTAGGATGATTCTCCATTGTCTGAGAACATATTCTCTTTTGCCTACCTTTGTTTTTTTTCTTTTTTGCTAATAATAACACCACTTCTCTTTATTGCAAAACCTTTTCTAAAGGAGCAAAATGAACCACCACCGAGCATTTATTTTTAATATTTTTATAAAAGTCTGATGTAGTGAATTTTTAAAATTAATCAAGCAGAACTTCTTACTTAAATTGTCCAAAATAATGAGTTCTCTCACAAAATTTTTAAAAAATTATATACAAAGTAATAATTACTTTAGATTTATTCTCAAAAATACTTGTTCTAAAATCTTGTGCACAAACATTTATTGAATCAAAATCCTAACAATCTTTCCTTTTATTTGTAATACAACAATAAATCTATGCATCTTTTATGACTTATTTCTCAAGTTAAGCTGCCCAAACTCTTTGTCCCGAAGAGTTGAGCATCACTCTGCTTCATAATGCCCCTATGACCGTTGAATTTAACATCTGTTAAAAACTATTGCAGCACATCAGTTGAAGGGCATCCATCGATATATGAATTTCATTTGCCATTCAATCTTAATGATAAGTGATTGTCTATTCACTTTGATATTGTGATTGTATGACCTTTCATTGGAGCAATTTGCGCAACATCGTATTGATTCACATAATCATCTTCTGTAACTTTCCCTAAACCTATGCTCTCTTTTGTTTTAGAGCCTACCTGTAGCTAAGATGTGAAATTTTTTCTCTTTTTCAAATTTTGATGCTCGTACTCTAATGATGATAAAACTTAGATAACTCCATTTACAGTTCTGCTATGTACGCAAAGGTAACCAGCTATCTTTACTTTCATTACAAGTGATGCACCATGCAAATTTGAAGTTATGTTTGGGAGCTTATATCTTGATTCACTAAACATGCTCGTAGGTAAAATTTTTATTNTCTCTAATTGAACCTTATTCAGTGTAAACTGAGGAACAATGAATATCTTTTCCTTTCTTAGGTTCGTTAGTTTGTCAACTAAATCGGCCATAATAAATATTGATGTCTTGGTTGGGGTTTTAGTGTAACATCAACACACTATTAAAAGTTAATAAATATTGACGTCTTGGTTGGGGATCTAGTGAAACATCGACGCACTATTATAAGTCTCAGTCATAATTATCAGAGATTTAGGAGTGCAGTGTATGTGCTTAGTGTGAACTAAATGTCTTGGACCTATTTGTTTCCTTGGTAGTGGAGCAAACCTCTTTGTCGCACAATCCCAAAATTTTCCTGGGTTCATTTCTTTGTTGAAGTACCATATTCAACATAATAAAGATAAAAAGTAAGTTTTTGGACCAGCCTCTGAAGAACCTTTCTTGGTTAAGCTATTAAAACCCATATAAATGAGAATTATGTTCCTCTCCCTTCTAAATCTATAATCTAATTTCATTGCATTTGATTTAGTAGGTCAATGCTTATGCTATGTAAATTTACTGTAGAGCAAAACCACTACGCACTGGTATTAGTCATTGGATACTAGCAAGAGACCCCTTGGTGACCCAGTGTCCCGGATAACCATCAAGTTTCAATCAGCTTTTATCTTAGATATGACTCAACAAAATCTATCTATACCATTTTAATTATCATGTTCACTTCTTTTTTTAAATGTGACCTGTGTTTTTCATCCTGAGATTTTCTAGTTTATCAGATCAAAACTTCCCCTATAATTAGATCTCAACTTAGATGTAAATTTAAATGAGTTTATTTCCAGGTCTTATCACCTTATTCACCTCTTAGGTTGGATGTAATTCCCCACACTTTTCATCTTAAGTTATTCAGGTTTACTCAAACAAATGAAATTTAAAATCCTCAAACTAATAAATTTCAAACCCCAAATTAATGAATTTCATACCCTCAAACAAATGAATATTGAAACCACCAAACCAATGAATTTCAAACCTTCAAACCAATGAATTTCAAACCTTCAAACCAATGAATTTTAAACCTTCAAAATGAATTTCAAACTCTCAAACTAATGAATTTCAATTCCCAAATCCTAAATTAGAAGAAACTTCAAAATCCTATAAATTATAATCAGAATTTCAATCCTTAGACTATTTCCATAAATTTAAAACCCAGAAGGTGAACAATAATAACTTTATCTTTGGACTTTCTAGACAATTTTGGTCAATGCCAATATGTACACCATACTTTGTATTGTTCATCACACATATTGTGGGTTCATTTGTTGACATTATTTTTTGGTCATTCCTTTTTCTGACTTGTATTTAAACTAAATTTTACTTGAGCAAAATTTTGAGCAAACTCTAATTTAATAAAAAATAATTGAATTTAAACAAAACAAACTTCAAACATAACCAATTTGAATCAAACCCTAAAGTTGACCTAAAATCTATCTTAATTAAAAAAACCCTAAAATTATAATTTTCTATCCCGAGATCATTGTAGGACTCAAGAATTCCTTTTGAAAGTTATATGATGTTTATTGTCATTTATAAAAAACCATATAATTAAGTTCAATAATCATTTGAAACAATTCTTTTGTAATATCGTTCAGTTCACCTTTCTATGCATGAATAATGCTTACCAGTGATCCAAATTACATTCAATTAGTAATATAATCTTCATAATCACTAACGAGAAGCATGTAAACCAGTTTGGTGGTCATCGAATATCATTTTTATGTAAAATTATACACTTAAAAAGTTTTCATACATGAAAAATGGTCCTACATTAAAAAAATTTCAACGAGTCATTATTTTTCAAAGCGGACTTCACCTTTATGTCTCCTCCGCACCTAACTCCAAATTCATTTGGAGTCTCATTAAGCTGATGATAATTTTGAGAGATAAAAATAATAATCTTGCTAGTAAAAGGATACTTTACAAACTGTTGACTCAAATGAGCTCAAAATTAAATCAAACTTTAGCAAAAAAGATCTAAATTAAAAAATGAACAACTTGATCCAATAAAATAAAATTTTTTTAGCACATATGTATTTTAATTAAAATTTAATTTTGATTTGAGGCCATTTTAAGTGAATTATTAGAATTATTCTTTTTATCATCGAAGTTATCGTCCAAATTATCATAGGCTTAATAAGCCCCCAAACAGAGTCAAATTTGGTCACACTGGGGTTCATTTGAAAGATTTTGATGATCCAACACAGTTGTATAGTTTGTTTTGAAAAATAATGTTTTGTTTGGAATTTTTTATATACGATCATTTTTCTAGCATGAAAATTTAAAATATAAAATTTTATATGAAAAGTTTATCCAATCATGGTCAAACTGGTTTCCATACTTCTCATATGTCATTGTGAACATCATGGTACTTACAAAATGAAATTCTTATTATCAGAATGGTATGTAGAGAAAGAGATGATTACATGTATTTGGAGCACTATTCATACATGAAAAATTGATGTGATAATTATTATGTAAAAATGCATTATATAATCATGAAACTTGTTCGCATGGTTTTTATATATGATAATAAACATCATTAAAATTTCAGAATGAATTTTCAAAATATATAATAATTTGTAGAGAAAGCGATAATTTTGATGTGCATGTTGGTTTTGGTTAAAGTTAAATTTTTAGGTCAATTTTAGGGTTTGGCTGAAGTTAGTTATATTAGGTTATGATTTGATTTAGATGATTTCAGTTTTATTTAGTTAGATTTTAAAATAGGGTTTAGCCCAAGTTTCATCTCAAGTAAAGTTCATGTTATAGCTTATTTGAGCTTAATTCAATCATCAAATGACATTTGAAGGGAGGTTCTAGCCCCAATGAGATTGTATATTAGCTAAGGAAAAAGTTGACTAAAAAATGAGGTCAACAATTCTCTTATATCATTGTTTAACCATAAGGTTCCAAAGTTATATTAAAGTGCAAATCCTCATAAAAATTAATTCTCAAAATCAAGTATCCATCTGGCTATGTTTCATTCTTTTATGCGATAAAATTCTATCAAACTAATATGGCTATCAAGTTTAAGGCTAACCAAAACTCAAAATCTCTAGCAAAGTTGTCCCCCCTACGACTCTATAGTAATTTTCTCGTGTTTATTATTAGAATCATAACAAGTCAATGAAATCACTTGAGAGGATCCATCTAATGAACATGTATTTTATGGGTTTTTTACCATTAAAAGAAATCTTAATGGAATTTTTATTATAAGGACCATGGATGTAATATCATTCAATTTTAAGTATCTAATTACTTTATTGGAAAATTGTGCACCAATAGATGTGTATAGCTTGGAGAGTTATAAATTACACTAAGAGTAACATTATTGACAATCAACTTATTTTTTTTTTAGAATAGTGCAAGTTTAATTTTTCAATAGTAAAATCTGTCACATTTATTATTAGAGGATATCTTATTATTTTTAAGTGGGATTTAAAGAGTACAAAGCACTTTGAAACTCCCATCTCTGTCCTTGAGCTCCCACCTCAAGCCATTGAAGAAGGCAACCCTTGTCTTTCTGCCCCATTTGCGACATATAAAGGCTTCAAACTCTAGATCTCTGTGTACAAAAGCATCTAAAACTAATATCTTTCTCTTTCAACGCCAACCCAAAGCCATCGAAGAAGGTAGCCCTCGTCCCCTTTTCTCTCCCTACCCCCTCGTCCAACATGCTCTTTATTTTCTTTAAATCCCATAACGAGATTTAACATCCTGTATCATTAAGATTGTTATTTTTTGATACTTGGTAGGATTTAGGTTAAATCATGCATGAATTCTGCTTAAACAAGCTCTCCCCCCTCCCTCCCTCTCTCCCTTTTGTGAGCACCTCAGTTCACCGAAAATAATGATAGTTGAGATGAAAGTGCGTATCGCCATTAATATTTTAAGAGGAAGAATTATTTTTTTATCATATATAATGTTTTAGGTGTTTTAAATATAAATATGTAAATTTGTGTGTGAAATTGATAATATAAAGAATTTTGGGTGTTTTGAATGCTAATCTCCATTGCCTATTTTGATTATTTTATCATTTCAAAATTCTATCAAATAAGTTTAATAATTAAGTGGAGATAGAAAAGTAAAAAAGGTGAAGTTACTGCCTCGAAGCCTCCGGGGGCAGCGCGGTCGTTGGAAGGAATTGCGCCTAGGTCAATGGTCGGCAGCATTCTGCAGGTGCGGCAAGGGGTGGGGAGCTTCGAATTTTGGCGTTCATCACACTCCCCACTGCTTTGGCTGCCATCCTCGGAACACGTGCACCCATCCTATTGGCTTGGATGTTTCTACGAAAAGCCAAACTTTTTTTTCTCCACTATAAAAGCGTGGCTGCCGCTGCAGTTATGATGCTCGGAATATCTTTACGGTGACGCCTCTGCTTTCTCGGTTAGAGAGAGAAGGAGAGAAGGAGAGAGATCAGGGATGGAACGGGAAAAATGATTGAGATTAGGGTTAGGGTTTTACTGCAGCTTTGTGGAGAAGAAAGTTAGTTGGAGGAAAATTATGGAGCAGGGAGGAAGCTTATCCGAGCTCAGGTGGCTTATATTTCTTAAACTTTTAACCTATTAATTTACCTCGTCGATAACCGTGAGTTTTGTGATTCTTGGCTCTCTGGATGATGGCTGAGATGTTGTCAACAATACCTTTTCTATTGGAGATTCCGAGGAGGCGAGATATTTTGGGAGTAGAAGTAATTTCATGAAGCAGTAGATTTTCTGATCGAATCTTTTTGGCTTTTTGCTGAAAGTAGAGGAAATATGCTTCTGGTTTGGGTAAAATGCAACGCGATGGGTCTTTGGTTTTTTATAACATAAAAATATGTTTAGCCCCGCTAATTAACGCATTTAGGAGATACTTGGAGTTGTTAATTTAAGTTTTATTGAAGTTTTGAACTTTGTGCCTTTCAAACGATTTGTTTTACTGTTTTATGAAACATGTTGTTCTGATTGCAGTATGGGTTTCAGAGGACTCTAAAGTGGGGGTGTTTCTTTTTCTGATTTTGGTAAGAGATGAGTTACGACAGAGATGATCAAAATGATGGAATCGAAAAAACGAAGTTTATGAATTCTGGACCAAAAAAAGCAACAGATTCTGTCCATCCTGGCAGGCCGTCCTTTGACAGCAACTGTACTATTCCACTTGAGAACTTGGAGATTGATAAAAAGCTTTTGATTGATCCGAAGAAGCTTTATATAGGATCCAAGATTGGTGAAGGTGCTCATGGAAAAGTCTATGAGGGGAAGTAAGTGGTAGAATCTTGCTTGTAACATTTAATTACTACAAGGCATTAATCAAGTGCAAAGTCCAGCTATTTTGCATCTTTTCCTTTTACTTTAATCTATAAATGTATTAAAAAATATGCTATACTTTCTTTTGTGAACCGCAAGAATATGCACATAATAGTTGTTGGAAATGTTTAGTAACGAGTCTTCTATGGAACTAAACTATTACAATTCGTTAAACATTATGATTAATTCTTTTTAAATATTTTTAGCGTTGACAGAAAATGCACAATTAGGCGATGAATGATGTTATCATCTATTACTTTGCAGCATAGAGCATCGTTTTATGTGGGGAATCTCTTTCAATGTTAGCCTACTCCGAATGTATGCTTTTGATGCTCTTTAAACGCCTCTATTGTAGCATGATTTAGGTAGAATGTTTGTAAAACATGCCCTACTTGTATTTGTATGATAATTTTTTTTTTGATTTCAATAAGTACACAAAAAAGGAAGGAAGATTTACATACATACCACTCAATTGTTATACATTTAAATATCTAACATCTAAGCTTCTGTTTTTACCTACATGCCATCTTAGCTATATATAAAAAATGTATATTTGACTTTTTAAAAGTTAAAATGATGTTATTTTTGATGTGATATTAATGATTTGGGTAGTATAAATGTAAAGAAAATAAATTTTAGGTGTTAGATTTGTAAATACATAAGAATTTAGAGGTATGTATGTAAATGCCTCGAAAAGAAAATATAAAGTTGCTATATCCAGTAAAGGTGAGAGTTTGCTGCAGTTTTCCTCTCTCTCAGAATAATATCCTAAAACAAGATTGTTGAATAAGCAGATAGAGGTTTTGATGTTTTTTTAAACTTGTTTTCCTGCTAATTGTGTTGGGCACCATCCAATAGCTGCGGTAGGTGTTTATTTCTTCTTCTATGTGCGAGCACACCCTCACCTAAAATTTAAAACCTATTAAAATTCAAATAAAACCTACAAGAACTGCATGACTTGTTTTTCTTACTTTAGCACACTTTTTTGCATTTACAACTAGAAATATAATTCCTTTTACTATACTTTTCTTATTATACTTGAGTTTTGTTGATTATCTTTTCTAATATCTTATCTCCTCCCCTAATTCTTGAAGGGCTTCCAACTCCAATACGCTGTCGCTTTCCACATCATGGTAATTTTACATTGGCACCAATGGGCTTTCCGCCTTGCCGAGTCCGCCAAATAATTTGAAAACTTATTTTAGACTCAAAACAAAAGGGGAAATTTAGTTTTTTCTTGTTTACTATTGTAGGGGATAAATAGGGCTAATTTGTTTAGAAACAGGGTTATACATGAGATTGTTGACTTGAATATTAGTGTTAGAGTTTCAGATGAGATCACCTATTTCAAATTGTGGGTGTTAGGGTTAGGGTTTTGGAGGTTGATCTACCTTTTGAATTGTGGATCACCCATCTTGGAAATTAATCAAATTAGCCTTAATTAGGATTTTCTCACTTATTTCTTGCAATTTGTTTGCTTATTTTGACTTTGATTCTTATCAAATTGGTATCAAAACATTTGATTTTAGGAATGAACGCCAATTACATGGCCTGTGCTCGTTTTCCTTAATTTTTGTTTAAGGATCGTGATGCACAAGGCTTCAATAATTGCCACTCTTCGATTGAAGCAAAGAAGGATCACGACCTACATAATGGATTGTAGCATATAAGTCTCATGGGTCGCTGTCACGACGTGATTCAGATTGCGATATTCTTGATCGAGATAGCTGACGAAGCATATGGGGTCTTAGCTGACGTGACCAATCATGTGGTGATACAATTGCGATTAGAGATGGACGGGAAGCATCACAAAATGACTATAGCTAGCTGGGAAGCATCGTGATGAAATACAGAAGCCACAATGGGATCATGATGATCAGGTCGAGATTTGAGATAGATGGGAAGCCACTGACCGCATGATACAGTTGTGATTTTAGATAGCGGGGAAGCCATCGACTGGATCTTGGTTTACAGGAATTATGTTTTCGTGATTGAAACCATCCTGGGTGTAATGAAAAAACAAAAATAGATGCTCTAGAGATGAAATTAGAGAAAGAGTTGAGTCATATCAGATCTGGAATGGAGGAGCTTTTTTTTGTCTATGGAGGGACGATTCTCTTTCATGGAGAGGACATTCACAACATTAAAAGAAATAATGATGAAGATCATGGAGTTTCACGCAAAATCGCAACTGCCTCCACGAGATGGAGCGACGACATTGAGAACATATTTATTTGACATATGGGTAGCGTGGTTGCCTTAGGCAGATTTCGGGCCGCGAGATTGAGCTAAGGAATTTGAGCGTACTCAAGAGACATCACTTGGAAGTAGTATCAAAACATCCAAACGGCTGGAACAAATGGAAACAAGCAGGATTGAGCTAAGAAGTCGCGAGCAGATTCAGGCGACATCACGTGCAAGGAATAATGCAACATCCAAATGACTGAAATGAACATAAGTAAGCGGGATTGAGCGAAGGAATAAGATCTAGATTTGGTAAGAGTGTCAATAGGCAGAATGTGTCGACGTTCGATTTAGGAGTGGAGAAGATCAATTCGAAGGATTTCGGCTTAGAACAAAGAATCATGGTGTGTGGGATCTCGATAGAGGGCTACATCCAATTACGCTAGTGCCTTTTGTTTTTGCGATCTTCCGGGCAGAAGTCAATTCAAGAGTATGGATGAGAAAGAGACAGGTGGAGAAGAACAAGGGTTTGTAAGGAAGTGATTTTGATACTATAGAATATTCAAGAAGGTGATAGGATGGCAGTGCTTTGTAGTGACCCCAGGTTATGCATGTTTTTGGTAACGCTCAAGAGTATAGTGAGGGTAATTCAGGACATAGGGTTGTGATTCTTGATCATGCTGCATAACATGTAAGAGACACATGATAAGGAGTTGGTAGAGATTCCAATGATCGATGAGGTATTGGATGAGTTATTTTGGGTTGCAGTATTCTCCAAGATTTATTTGAAGTCAGGACGCCATCAGATTCATATGTGGTTGAAGGATGTGCACAATGCGATATTTCGTACTTATGAGGGTCACTATTAATTTTTGATTAAATGGGAATGATTACCAGGTGATGACGCCACAGGAAAGCCATATGAATTGATCCAATAATAGTTTAATTTCTTTTTCACCTTGAGGACAATGTGTCTTAATTGAGGGATTGTAATATTACGCCGACACCGACAACACGTTATTCCACGTCGAGCCCACCAAATAATCTGAAAACTTATTTTAGGTGCAAGGCTTAAAGGATAATTTAGTCTTTTGTTATTTATTTTTGCGGGGGTTATAAATAGGGCTAAATGTTTAGGGTTAGGCTTATGCATGAGATTGTGATTTTGAGTATTAGGGTTAGGGTTTTTGGAGAGATCGCTTACCCTCAAATTGTAGGTGTTAGGGCTAGATTTTGTGAGAGTCAATCTACCTCTCGAATCGTAGATCACTCATTGTATCTTATTTGTTTGCTTGGAGATTAATCAAATTAGTCCTAAATAGGATTTTCTCATATTTTTCTTGTAATTTATTGGCTGATTTTGGCTCTGATTCGTATCATGTATTAACATTGTCTATAGGCAAACATATTTTTACATTAGAAATCTTTTGTTATGAACTCTAACTGATTTGTAAGTTATCCTTTTAGAGTCTTTGCGTGACTCAAGTGTTTTTTTCATTCACCGGCAGTCTTCCCTAAAAAATTCTTGTATTTAGTTATGTTTAAACATAAACAATGCAGCAATCACGGATTCAACTATTTGCTATTGTGATANAATGGTCTCCATCCTTTCATCCCCCCCTCTTTAGCTTTATTTACACACAAAAAGGCTTGTGGGTCAAACTTTTACTCGGGAAATGGTTCACTTGATAGACTAATATTTTAATTAAGCAATTTTATAGGC
This sequence comes from Phalaenopsis hybrid cultivar, assembly GCA_002079205.1. NCBI lineage: Eukaryota > Viridiplantae > Streptophyta > Magnoliopsida > Asparagales > Orchidaceae > Phalaenopsis > Phalaenopsis hybrid cultivar. Next base: position 46,951 of record JXCR01082397.1, read on the forward strand.
TTTTTACTTGAGTTAAAATGGGAATAAAGTAAAAAATTTTGCATTATTGTAGCTTTTTTTAGTAAAGATATTGTAAAATAAATTTTAATGCACAATAAAAACTTTACCTCCCATAACTTGTAAGGTTGGTGTGAGCAAGTTACATCTTGCCTCCTTTCTTCTTTTCCCTTGCTAGTGACTCTCATTTCTCGTTCTACATCTGGAGAATTCTAGATGCAAGTGACCTTGGCAATCTTGGTGTGACTCAGGTCTCGTAATTTGGAGAGGTGACAACCCTTAGAATACTTTGTAGTTACTTACCTTCCGTTCCCATACTTTTAATTCCTTTTGTCCATCCATACTCATATACTATTTCCTCCAGTTCATGCACCCTCATTCTCCTATTTGACACTATCTATTCTCTTTCTCACCTTTATTAAGCAAAATATGACTTATAAATTGAACTATATGTCAGAAATGAATACAATGAATGTGTGAAGTAATAAATATAATATCAAATACCATAAGTAAAGCGTATTTTATACACATTCTCCCAAAAGGAGAACCAAAATTTTCTTGCTAAAGAAATTAGAAAATAATATAAAGATATAATATATTAGAGTAGTAATTTAATACCGAAAATCATCCACTTCGAAAATTCCCCAAAAAGGTGGTACCTTCCTACATTTTTATGGAATTTATACAATATTTTTGACTCAATCATGCTTTCAAGGCATTAGGATGATTCTCCATTGTCTGAGAACATATTCTCTTTTGCCTACCTTTGTTTTTTTTTTGCTAAAAATAGCACCACTTCTCTGCCTCTCTCTTTATTGCAAAACCTTTTCTGAAGGAGCAAAATGAATTACCACCGAGCATTTATTTTTAATATTTTTATAAAAATCTGATGTAGTGAATTTTTAAAATTAATCAAGCAGAACTTCTTACTTAAATTGTCCAAATAATGCGTTCTCTCACAAAATTTTAAAAAAATTATATACAAAGTAATAATTACTTTAGATTTATTCTAAAAAATACTTATTCTAAAATCTTGTGCACAAACATTTATTGAATCAAAATCCTAACAATCTTTCCTTTTATTTGTAATACAACNGCCCATTGGCACTTGAGCTTTTGTTGTGTTTTTTTACTTGTTCGAAGGCTAGGATTGCATTAGTTATCGTCATAGATAGCACCATATAATATTTCCTAAAATTGGGATTTTATTTAAATGAGATAATTGGTTAGGATTGCATTAATTATCGTCATATATCATTAACTTGAACCTTTTTAATCTATTTGTCATGTTATTGAGATACTTTGTTAATTTTTAAAATTGATTTTAAGAGAATTTTTGAATATTCTATTATGTGCACATTCTCTGCATTTTGATTAATGTTGTTTTTGTGCATTTTTTTTGCATGTTCATTACTATTATTTGGATTTCCATGCTTTATCAGGAGGTTATCTTTGTTTGCTTTAATTCTCTAGCTTTAATAGAAACGTACTAAATGAATTGGTAGTGGATTGTTTCCAAGTCATGTACTTTTTTAACTTAGCAGGCTGGAGTTCATTGAATCGAGCATTCCTTTTTCAAATTAATCTAACTTGCTTTACGATTAACAATCTTAAGCATTATGATTTTTTTTTTTATGAAATGCTTTTCTTTTGTCTTTTTAATAGAGCCTCATCCTCTAATATTTTTGTTGCTGACAACGAAACTCCCATTTTTCTCCCATTCTGCTCCCCTTCGCATTTGTGTTCTGGCGATACAATCACAACTAGAACAAGTTGAGAAGGCAACGACGAGATCGCTACATACAAAGTTTTTTGAAACTCTCAATTTCTTTACACTGAATCTCCTTCATCACCTCCATCTATTGTGATCAAAGACCCTTTTGGTTTCGCACAGCCCTCAGTCGAATCTTCTCCCCCACCACACTTGATCTAGCTGCAAACCTAAGATTAAGCTGCTCTCCCTCTGCGTATTCTTCCTCTCAATGTTGTGTGCTTCACCCATCCTAAAATGGAAGGCTCACCCGAACTTCCATCTCCTCTCGGTTGTCTTGAAAAGTTACACATGCTCCCTCCATGCCACGATCGCCAAGCCCTTCCATTACCCTGCTTTCTCTTTCATTAGCCTCTTTTATCACAACTGCTCGGGCTATACCGAAACCGAAGTCCTCATTTGTGTGCACTAGCCCTAGCCGTGTCCCATTCCTTTTCCTATTTTATTATTTGTGTTATTTATCATATATTATATATTATATATATTATATATTAAAAACCTAGAAAAATTATGTTGTATTTCAAATTGCTGTCGTGGCCGTTAATATCACCAACTTCGCATGCAAATGTATAAAAAGGAAAAGGGGAAATATTTTAAAATCCCCATTTGAAAAAAATTGATTAGTTTCCCAAAGAATTAAGTACCGTTTAGGAGAAGTTTAGTTTTCGTTTGAGGAAATTTTTATAAAAAAGCTGGAAAAAATTTAAGTACATTTCTTTGGTAACTTGAGTACCCGTCGAGGGAATTAATTACTGCTTGGGGAAAGTTAAGTGCCTATTCGAGAAAATGTATGCTTGTGATATGATGATTTGCAGGTATACTAAGGGCGTGACAAGTCTTTTAAGATTAGTGAGTTAAAAAGAATATTTTGTCTCCAATCCATAGTGTCTCACGACACTGATCATCACTTTTTTTAAGACGATTGGGTAGGGTGGCATTCTCCCTAATGCTCCCTAATGCTCCCTAATGTTGGTAGATGTTGGGAAGTTGTCGAATTTTCAGGTGATTTTGGACTTGCAAATGATATTAAAAATCTGGACTGTTTAACGTACAAAGTTATTCAAGTTTGGGCTTTTAAAATTAGAAATTTATTCAAGCTTAGTCTTAAAATTAATTTAAATTTGTGCTTTTTAAACTTAGGCTCTTAGGCTTAAAAATTATTTTAAATTTGGGCTTTTCAAACTCTAGGGCTTTTAGGCTGCAAAATTAATTCAAATTTGGGCATTTTAAATTTGAAAAATAATTCAAGTTTATGCTCTTAGTTTGGAATCACTTGGACTTATTAAAAATGACCAAAACTCAAAATTTTGGAATAAGCAATAATCAATGGAGGTTAAGTTTTGCATAATTTTCATTTTAAATGCTAAAATAAAGTTTTAATACATTAGTTTTGCCACCGAATTCACAATTTCTGCTAGTGAATAGAAGTTTTATCCTTTTTAAAATCCAAAATGACATATTTTGTGCGATCCATGCATGTATTTCAATTTCTAATTGATTTTTAAAATTTTGATTTTTTGCATTTTAAACTTAGGCTCTTAGGCTTAAAAATTAGTTTTAATTTGGGCTTTTCAAACTTTAGGCTTTTAGACTGCAANGTTAAGTTTTGCATAATTGTCATTTTAAATGCTAAAATAAAGTTTTAATACACTAGTTTTGCCACCCGAATTCACAATGTCTGCTATGAATAGAAGTTTATCCTTTTTAAAATCCAAAATGACATTTTTTGTGCGATCCATGCATGAATTTCAATTTCCAATTGATTTTTAAAATTTTGATTTTTTGCGTTATAAACTTAGGCTCTTAGGCTTAAAAATTAGTTTTAATTTGGGCTTTTCAAACTTTAGGCTTTTAGACTGCAAAATTAATTCAAATTTGGGCTTTTTAAAATTGAAAAATAATTCAAGGTTTTGCTCTTAGTCTCTAATCATTTGGACTTATTAAAAATGACCAACACACAAAATTTTGGAATTAGCTATAATCAATATAGGTTAAGTTTTGCATAAATATCATTTTAAATGCTAAAATAAAGTTTTAATATGCCAATTTTGCCACGGATTTCACAATGTTTGCTAGTGAATAGAAGTTTATCCTTTNTCGATTCTTTACAAGCATAAAGTAAAGTCGACAAGGTTCAAATCAAATAGTCAAGTCCTCGATGATGATCGTGTTGACTGAGGACCTCAACCAGAGGGTTCAATTTTTAAATCAATTTTCAAAAGAAGTTCTTAAAATAATAAATCAAGACATTCAAATTGAAATCAATTACTTAAAGACTTAAAAGAAAATAAATAAAAAAATCCAAGTCAAAATCAATCATTGAAAACTTAAAGCAAATTCCATTCATTTTTCAAAACAGTTTGTCTAGGGTTACAAATTTATGATTGATTTCAGTTCATAAAGAGTGAGTTTCACATCAAATGCATCACTATATTCACATTCAAAATAATCTTTGGTTAATTTGAGTCATATGTTCATGTGGTTTGGCCAACGACTCCACAAAAATGGCTGTTACAATTAAAGCCATCTGATTGGGTGGTTTTCTCCAAAAGAAAACTAATCTTCCTTCCTTAGATATAAACAACAAAGCCATAGGTCTTCGAGGTTGGTTGCTTATGCAACGTAAATCCTCACGTTATCTTTAGGCCTTTGTATAGCCCTGCTTTACAATATAGGCCCTAACTCGTCTTAGGATTCCGAGGTTGTCGTTTGTCACGGCCTAAATCCTCACATCTTCCAGGCTATTTGTGTGACCTTTTCACACAAATGTAAATCCTAACTAATAAAATTGACAGGATGAAACACCTAAATATTTCTCCTCAAAACTGAAGCCAAACATTAGGATAGCTTGGGAAGTCACTGAGGTTCTCCTCTGGATCCATGACATCCCCTAGTTCTTCTTCTTTTGGACTCTACAACAAAATGTTTTCAAATTTGAACCAATCCTCTTTCGCACTTCTACGTTCTATCTCATAGAAAAGTTTCACCATTTGAAACTCCTTAAAGATAATATTTCCTGATTTTTATCGAGAGTCTTCTTAGGTGACTTTGGATTCTTTGAAGATAATATTTCCTGATTTTTATCGAGAGTCTTCTTAGGTGACTTTGGTCATTTAAAAGCGTTGAAGAGTCCTACCCTTTGAAATTCTTTGAAGATAATTTTTCTTGATTTTTATCGAGAGTCTTCTTAGGTGGCTTTGGTCATTTAAGAATATTTCATGATTTTTATCGAGAGTCTTCTTAGGTGACTTTGGTCATTTAAGATGTAATTAACTACTTTCTTGACTTTTATCGAGAGTCTTCTTAAGTGACTTTGGTCATTTAAGATGTAATTAACTATAGGCTAGATTTTTATCGAGAGTCTTCTTAGGTGACTTTGGTCATTTAAGATGTAATTAACTATAGGGGAATTTTTATCGAGAGTCTTCTTAGGTGACTTTGGTCATTTAAGATGTAATTAACTATAGGGGTACCCTTATATGAAGCATGTCCGAACCCAGCTTAATATAAACCCTATTTAATCTTTTATATTAAATATCTTATAGGAAGCATGTCCGAACCCAGCTTAATATAAATACTGTTTAATTCTTTATATTAAATAGGGGAACTTGTTGGTAAATACAAAGGTTTCGTAGACCAAACATATGTCATATATCACTTAGTTTATTTGATCGAGCCTTATCATCAAGTCTTGTGTTTATCCTTCGGGATAGATACAGTATTTGAGGTACAATGCTCTTTTTAAACTATGAAAAATATAAGGTCAGTTTGATTTCATATTTTTCTAAAATTAAATATATATGTAAATTAAAACGTCATTTCAAAGCAGACGACGAGATTTCGATTATGGTGACCGACAGCTTCTGGCGACTCCGCTGGGGATCGGAGAGTGAATTTTGAGTTATGAAATTTCAGGTATTTATAAAGGATGAGAGTCAGTATATAAGTGCTGACCCCGAGGTGAGAATTGAATTTTGGGTATCAATCCCGAAATAAGAATCAAATGCCATAATCCATTTAAGGTGGTCTTGAAATTGATTTCAAAAGATGAGAATAGGATTGTGTGGGAGGACCGAATCGAGATGGAAAACACAGAGACTCACAACCGGCTCAAAAGGGTAACTACAGTATAGAAGACGACAACCATTAAGGGTGTCTCCAGAAAGAAAGGATTGCACCAGTTCGAGTTACCACTGGGGAGTTATATTCGAACTGGCATATGATAAGGAGAATATATATGTCAAGTTAGGAAGGAAAGCTCTGGGGCTCACATCCAACCCACACGATGACGAAGAAAATATTTGCTACATTGAGGAGGAAAGCACTGAAACTCACAGCCAACTCAAGAGGTAACAGGAAAATATGTGTCACGTTAGGAAGAAAAGCACTAGGACTCCCATCCAACCCAAGTGGTGACAATGAAATAAATGTGCTACATTGAGGAGGAAAGCTCTGTGACTCATATCCAACTCAAGAGGTAACAAGAAAATATATGCGTTACGTTAAGAAGGAAAGCATTAGGACTCACACCCAACCTAAGAGGTGACAAGAGAATATATGTGCTACATCGAGAAGGAAAGCGCTGAGACTCACATCAAACTCAAGAGGTAACAAGAAAATATGTGTGTCACGTTAGGAAGGAAGACACTAGAACTCACATCCAACCCAAGGGGTGACAAGAGAATATGTGCTACATCGAGAAGGAAAGCACTGTGACACATCCAACTCAAGAGGTAACAAGAAAATATATGCGTAACGTTAGGAAGGAAGACACTAGCACTCACATCCAACTCAAGAGGTGACAAGAGAATATATGTGCTACATCGAGAAGGAAAGCGCTGGGACACATCCAATTAAAGAGGTAACAAGAAAATATATGCGCCACGTTAGGAAGGAAAACACTAGGACTCACATCCAACCTATGAGGTGACAAAAGAATATATGTGCTACATCGAGAAGGAAAGCGCTGGGACTCACGTCCAACTCAAGTGATAACAAGAGAATATGTGTCACGTTAGGAAGGAAAACACTAGGACTCACATCCAATCGAAGATGTGACAAGAGAATATGTGCTACATCGAGAAGGAAAGCGCTGAGACTCACATCCAACTCAAGAGGTGACAACAAAATATATGTGCTACATCGAGAAGGAAAGCGCTGTGACTCACATCCAACCTAAGATATGACAAGAGAATATATGTGCTACATCGAGAAGGAAAGCGCTGGGACTCACATCCAATTCAAGAGGTAACAAAAAAATGTGTCACGTTAATAAGGAAAGCACTGGGACTCACACCCAACCCAAGAGATAACAAGAGAATGTATGTGCTCTTATGCAGAAAATATGCAGATTCATGGAATTCGTGGGGAATATGCGAATAGAATATGAAAATATGTGAAAGAATCAGAATTTAGTTACTGATTCGAAAATGAAAATTGAATTTTAGTTATTATTTTTGAAAAGAGAGTCGGATGTTAGAGTCCAACCTCGAAGATTAAGAATAGGGGTCTTATACCAATCTAGAAGATGGGGAGTCAAAATTTGGGTACTGACTCTGAGAGTCATATGAAAATAGTGTAGAGAGTTTGTGATGTTGAATTTGCATAAATGTGTCATGTGAAGAGGTTGATTTTGTTGAAGATAATTTGTAGAGTTTTGTGCAGAATGTGAAATTCCGCGGGAATATGAAGAGAGTTAATGCAGATAAAGATGGTTGTGCTGCGTGCACAAAGAGTAAGAAACTCTGAAACTGAGAGAATCCTTTCAACATATTCATTTTATTTTCTTGTTTTTATCTCATTTAAATTTTCAAAATATGTCTTTAAAATTTTAATTTTAATTGGTTGATTTTCAAAAGAAATTTGTTTTGTTGTTTATTCATTTGTGATTATTTTTATTTGAATTTTATTTATTGTTAAAGGTTTGTATAACACTGCCGTTGCCGGTCCCAAGCCCGGATGCGAAAAGTGGAGGGTTGCGTTAGGTAGTCGACAGCCAGCGTAAAACTTGTCAAAAAAATCATGACATGAATCCTTTTGATCATTGTGTAAGTGCTAGGGCGTCCCCTGGAAGCGACGCGCTGTATAGCCTGAATACAGTGAAAAGTGTGCAAGGGCCGCTATAC
>JXCR01082397.1:72681-95300 GCA_002079205.1 Phalaenopsis hybrid cultivar
TAATGAGTAGTGTGATCTGAAACATATTGCAAGTGAACTTGTTTTAATGCAGCATGGGTTTGATAATTTGATGTTTGAATTCTTGTAACAGTTCACAATAAAATGTCGCAATCTGTCATCTTCAAATAGTTAGCAAGCCAACTATTAGAAAGAAGATTAAGATAAGATCAGAAGTAGAGCAATCTAAGAGATTTTAGAAGGATCTGCTACCTTCTGGCGAATGTTGGAAGGGAAAAGGTTTTAGAAGAACTTAAAGATAGTCTAGAAAGCTTTAGGATTATGCATATATATAAAAGAGCAATGTAAAATTTTTTAGAGGTTAGTTTTCTCTAATTTATGCTAGAAAGTTCCCTTAGGCTTGAATGAAGACTATAAATAGAAGTCTCTCCCCTCATCTATATCCATTTAAAGTTACTAAGCAATCAAATTTGTAATCTTTCTTTCTTTAGTGAAGTGTTCTTTTTTTCAATAACTTCTCCCTATTCTTTTATGAATAGAGTTTGGTCCTTTCAAGTCCAAGCGTAGCAAATGTTAAGCTAATTTAGTGCTTAAGCATAGCGCTAAAGTCACACAGGTGATTAGAGAAAAATTTGTTCATGATGGTTGGTATTAGAGCTAAGGTTTGAAGACATGACAAAGAGTGTCAAAGAGCACGTTATGGAGTTTGAAGCCACTAATGTGGAATCATCTTAACAAGGGTGAGCTCGTCAAGAACATCGAGATTCAGCTGTATCTAAACCACTTGGGAGGTCTAGGGAGATAATGCATGACTTTGATTCACACCTTATTTGGGTGGAGGAGGCAATGAATGGTCTCGTGGCTCAGATAGAGGTTGTTGGCCATAAGATTGATGGACTTGTGGAGGAGGAAATAATCATCCATTCGACGATCCGATGTATGATGCTCTAATTGGAGGAATCCTTAAAAGATAAAATACTGAAGTTGTGGGAGGACTTGATGGGGGAGTTTCATGAGGAGGATATTAGCAACTTATGTGTCAGCTTTAAGGAAATGTGTGGAGACATATCGTTGTGCAAGAAAGCGGTAGCGACATCAATCAAGCACCATTCCTTCAAAGCCAAGTGCATTGAAGTGTCAAAGCCTAGGAGTTTTGGACCAACTCTCGAAGCGAAAGAAGTAGACAACTTTTTATGGGGATGAGCTATAGTTTGGAGCCATAGGGATTTTGGATGAAGATACAAAGATTCCATTTGCAACTTTTTATCACTCCGACATCATTATGTTGTGGTGGAAAAGAAGGCTGAGAGATATAGAAAAAGATATGTGCACCATATTCACCTTTGATGAATTCATGAAAGAGCTTAAGAAACAATTGTATCCTTAGAATGCGGAGGACGATGCTAGAACTTGGTTGCAAAAACTCAAACAAGCGGGATCGATTCTGGAATACATTAAGGTGTTCAATAGTTTGGTTCTTGAAATATCCAACATGTCAGAAAATGATGTTCTCTTCAACTTCATGGATGAACCCCAATAATGTGCAAAGACAAAGCTTAGGAGGCGCGGAGTGCAAGATCTTGCTACGGCCATTGCGGTCCCCAAAAGCTTAATTGACTACTCAAAAGAGTTTACAAAGTCCAAAGATAAGGAGAGTACCTTTGTCAATAGTGGGGGAGAAAAAGAACAACACAAGGAACTTGTTCTCCATGAAAGGATCTCATCCAAGTGCATATACAAAGGAAAGCATTGAGTCAGTGCGACTTGATTAAGTGTTTGACTTGAATGCAGTGATTGATGCTGTTGGAAGTTGTCTTTTATAATGCGACTTGAGTCAGTGCGACTTGATTAAGTGTGGTAGCTGTAAAAAAATTATAGTATGATTTAAAAAAAAATTGAGATAACCATCTTAAAATTTTATTTACAGTGATTTCCTAATTGTTTCTTTAAAAAGCTGCAATTGCACTTAAACGTATCCTAAAAAAGTTGACTCTATTGATTTTGGGTTGATTTGAAATAAATTATTTTATGTATATTATTTTCGTATCAAGGTACAAATTTGGTTGATTAGAATGATAATTTGAGGCAAATAAAATTGATTAATTTATAATGAGTGGTGTGAGCAGAAAAATATTGCAAGTCAACTTGTTTTAATGCCACATGAATTTGATAATTTGATGTTTGAATTCTTGAAACGGTTCACAATAAAATGTCACAATCCATCATTGAAAATTCTAAGTAAGATCAGAAGGAGAGCAAGCTAAGAGATTTTAGAAGGATCCGTTACATTTACACGAGTGTTGCAAGGGACTATCCTTTAGAAGAACACAAAGATAGTCTGTACATCGCTACTCTTGATGAGTCGGTAGAAGCTTTGTTAGACCAGGTTAGCGAAGATGGGAAAGAGAATGCTCTATACTACATCAGTCAGCATTTCATCCCCATTGAAATGAAAAATCTGTCAATCGAGAAGCACTATTTGGTGTTGATATATTCAGTTCAGGAACTCCAACTATACATGATTGATGTGTAGAAAAGTATGCTTAATTTTATTTATATTTTGCATATTTTTATGAATAAAATTGCACTTTAAANTGTGTAATTGTTTGTTTGTTTGAAAAAGAGAAAAAAAATAAAATTGTTTTTGTTTGTTTGTTGTGTGAAGACTTATAAGTTGAACCATTAGTTTGTGAAAGCGTAGTGCAAAACCTATAGGACTTGAACCATAGATTGTGAATTAGAGAGAACTATTTAAAAATTAGAAAACAGAAAAGGCTTCAAGAACTTATAGAAAAAATGACGAACAATCAACAAATAAATGTAGATAGCCAATATATGATTAATGATCATCATAATGCACATAGACAGTTAAGGAATTATGCTAATTTTACTGCAGATGAAATTCATTTAATTATTCAAACTTCTGCTATGGAAGCTAAGACATTTGAACTTAGACCTACTATTATCCAAATGGTGCAGAATAAACAATTTTGGGGAACCCTATCTAAGGATCCGAATTTACATTTAGCAAGTTTCTTAGAACTTTGCGCTATATTTGGCTATACTGGTGTGTCAAATAACGTTGTTAAACTTATAATTTTTCCATTTTACTTATAGGATAAAGCCAAAATGTGTTTATGCTCATTAGCACCTAAATCAATCAGGACATGGGGTGACTTAGCCCAAAAATTCCTAGCTANAGGTCATCAGCAGTAGCAGTGGTCCCCTCTCCACCTCCACCACCACCACCACTCGCTCCGTTCGAAAACTTTCATTCCTCCGTCAATTCTTTCTGACAAAAAGGGCGAGCAATAGTCGAACAACATAAGACACCATATCCTTTTTCTGAGATCTGTAATACGGAATACATTCTATATAGTATTAGATATCTGTCACACTGAAAGTGAAAATACATGAAATTACAATAGGAAATTTGCACAAAAATCTTATGCACCACTACCGCACAAGAGTTATGAATGCTTGATCATTATGCAAATTCTACTTGCAGAGTATCATATGTGGATCATCTCATGGCTAATGAATGCCAAATTTTAATAGTTCGAGCAAAGTGTATGGGCTCTGGAAATTTCTAATAAATTTTAGCTGTACCAATGGTTCATATGATTTTTGTCCAGAAAGATTGTAGAAAGCGTTTTTTCCAGCCAATTGGATAGGATTGTATTCTCCTTAATTCATGTCTGGGCTAATTTTTGTATATACGATATCATAGTGCACAATTTTTCAAGCTTATTTTCTTAGTTTGCTTTTGGTATAAAATCTACTGGCTCAGCCGAACTTGACTCTAAACACACTGTTTAAATTGAGGATTATTTTGATCGGTCAGTGGCGTTCACCAGTTTATTTTATCTATTTTTTCAAAAAAATGCAGTGAAAAATTTTGTTTTGCAGTTCGACTTGAATGCGGTGGTTGATGCTGTTGGAAGTTGTCTTTTATAATGCGACTTGAGTCAGTGCGACTTGAGTCAGTGCGACTTGATTAAGTGTGATAGTTGTTAAAAAATTATAGTATGATTTAAAAAAAAATTTAGATAACCATCTTAAAATTTTATTTACAGTGATTTCTTGCACTCAAATGTATCCTAAAAAGTTGACTATTGATTTTGGGTTGAGTTGAAATAAATTATTTTATGTATANTCAAAAAATTGCAGTGAAAAATTGTGTTTTGCAGTTTGACCTGAATGCAGTGGTTGATGCTGTTGGAAGTTGTCTTTTATAATACGACTTGAGTCAGTGCGACTTGATTAAGTGTGGTAGTTGTCAAAAAAGTTATGGAATGATTTAAAAAAAAATTAAGATTAACATCTTAAAATTTTATTTACAGTGATTTCCTAATTGTTTTTTAACAGAGCTGCAGTTGCACTCAAATGTATCCTAAAAAGTTGACTATTGATTTTGGGTTGAGTTGAAATAAATTATTTTTTGTATATTATTTTTAGTATTAAGGTACAATTTTGGTTGATTAGAAGTGTAATTTGAGGCAAATGAAATTGATTCATTTTTAGTGAGTAGTGTGATCTGAAACATATTGCAAGTGAACTTGTTTTAATGCAGCATGGGTTTGATAATTTGATGTTTGAATTCTTGTAACAGTTCACAATAAAATGTCGCAATCTGTCATCTTCAAATAGTTAGCAAGCCAACTATTAGAAAGAAGATTAAGATAAGATCAGAAGTAGAGCAATCTAAGAGATTTTAGAAGGATCTGCTACCTTCTGGCGAATGTTGGAAGGGAAAAGGTTTTAGAAGAACTTAAAGATAGTCTAGAAAGCTTTAGGATTATGCATATATATAAAAGAGCAATGTAAAATTTTTTAGAGGTTAGTTTTCTCTAATTTATGCTAGAAAGTTCCCTTAGGCTTGAATGAAGACTATAAATAGAAGTCTCTCCCCTCATCTATATCCATTTAAAGTTACTAAGCAATCAAATTTGTAATCTTTCTTTCTTTAGTGAAGTGTTCTTTTTTTCAATAACTTCTCCCTATTCTTTTATGAATAGAGTTTGGTCCTTTCAAGTCCAAGCGTAGCAAATGTTAAGCTAATTTAGTGCTTANCGTCATCTTCAAAATAGTTAGCAAGCCCACTATTAGAAAGAAGATTCTAGATAAGATCAGAATGAGAGCAATCTAAGAGATTTTAGAAGGATTTGTTACTTTCTGGCGAATGTTGGAAGGGAAAAGCTTTTAGAAGAACTCAAAGATAGTCTAGAAAGCTTTAGGATCATGCATATATATAAAAGAGCAGTGTAAAATTATTTAGAGGTTAGTTTTCTTTAATTTATGCTAGAAAGTTCCCTCAGGCTTGAAAGAAGACTATAAATAGAAGTCTCTTTCCTTCATCTGTATCCATTTAAAGTTACTAAGCAATCAAATTTGTAATCTTTTTTTCTTTAGTGAAGTGTTCTTTTTTTCAAAAACTTCTTGCTATTCTTTTATGAATAGAGTTTGGTCCTTTCAAGTCCAAGCGTAGCAAATGTTAAGCTAATTTAGTGCTTAAGAATAACGCTAAAGTCACACAGGTGACTAGAGAAAAATTTGTTCATGATAGTTGGTATTAGAGCTAAGGTTTGAAGGCATGACAAAGAGTGTCAAAGAGCAAACTATGGAGTTTGAAGCCACTAATGTGGAATCATCTTAACAAGGGTGAGCTCGTCAAGAACATCGAGATTCAGCTGTATCTAAACTACTTGGGAGGTTTTGGGAGATAATGCATGACTTTGATTCACGCCTTGTTTGGGTTGAGGAGGCAATGAATGGTCTCGTGGCTGAGATTGAGGTTCTTGGCCATAAGATTGATGAACTTGTGGAGGAGGAAATAGTCATCCATTCGACGATCAGAGGTATGATGCTCTAATTGAAGGAATCCTTGAAAGACAAAATAGTGAAGTTGTGGGAGGACTTCATAGGGGAGCTTCATGAGAAAGATATGAGCACTTATGTGCCAGCTTGAAGGAAATGTGTGGAGACATATCGTTGTGCAAGAAAGCGGTAGCGACATCAATCAAGCACCATTCCTTCAAAGCCAAGTGCATTGAAGTGTCAAAGCCTAGGAGTTTTGGACCAACTCTCTAAGCGAAAGAAGTAGACAACTTTTTATGGGGATGAGCTATATTTTGGAGCCATGGGGATTTTGGATGAAGATATAAAGATTCCATTTGCAACTTTTTATCACTCCGACATCATTATGTGGTGGTGGAAAAGAAAGCAGAGAGATATAAAGAATGTATGTGCACCATATTCACCTTTGATGAATTCATGAAAGAGCTTAAGAGACAATTCTATCCTGAGAATGCAGAGGACGAAGGTAGAACCCGGTTGCAAAAACTCAAACAAGCGGGATCGATTCGGGAATACATTAAGGTGTTCACTAGTTTGGTTCTTGAAATATCCAACATGTCAGAAAATGATGCTCTCTTCAACTTCATGGATGAATCACAATAATGGGCAAAGACAAAGCTTAGGAGGCGCGGAGTGCAAGATCTTGCTACGGCCATTGCGGTTGCCGAAAGCTTAATTGACTACTCAAAAGAGTCTACAAAGTCCAAAGATAAGGAGAGTACCTATGTCAATAGTGGGGGAGAAGAAGAACAACACAAGGAACATGTTCGACATGAAACGATCTCATCCAAGTGCATATACAAAGGAAAGCATTGAGTCAGTGCGACTTGATTAAGTGTTTGACTTGAATGCAGTGGTTGATGCTGTTGGAAGCTGTCTTTTATAATGCGACTTGAGTCAGTGCGACTTGATTAAGTGTGGTAGTTGTCAAAAAATTATAGTACGATTTAAAAAAAAAATTAGATAACCATCTTAAAATTTTATTTACAGTGATTTTCTAATTGTTTATTTAAAGAGCTGCAGTTGCACTCAAATGTATCCTAAAAAGTTGACTCTACTGATTTTGGGTTGATTTGAAATAAATTATTTTATGTATATTATTTTTAGTATCAAGGTACAAATTTGGTTGATTAGAATGGTAATTTGAGGCAAATAAAATTGATTAATTTATAATGAGCGGTGCGAGCAGAAAAATATTGCAAGTCAACTTGTTTTAATGCCACATGAATTTGATAATTTGATGTTTGAATTTTTGAAACGGTTCACAATAAAATGTCAAAATCCATCATTGAAAATTCTAGATAAGATCACAAGGAGAGCAAGCTAAGAGATTTTAGAAGGATTCGTTACATTTACGCAAGCTAAGAGATTTTAGAAGGATTCGTTACATTTACGCGAGTGTTGCAAGGGAATTTTCTTTTAGAAGAACGCAAAGATAGTCTGTACATCGCTACTCTTGACGAGTCGGTAGAAGTTTTGTTAGCCCAAGTTAACGAAGATGGGAAAGAGAATGCTCTATACTACCTCAGTCAGCATTTTATCCCCATTGAAATGAAAAATTTGTCAATCGAGAAACACTATTTGGCGTTGATATTTTCAGTTCAGGAACCCCAACAATACATGATTGATGTGTAGAAAAGTATTCTTAATTTTATTTATATTTTGCACTTTTTTATGAATAAAATTGTACGTTAAAGAAGTGTTTATGTTTTTCTAGCAGATACAATAGGTGGTAGAAGTGGAACGAAGTGGAGATAATGTAGAGCAACTGGATATCCAAGAGATTGGCGCCTAGGCACCAGCCATTGGTGCCAATGTGCTCATACTAAGCACGTTGGCGCCACTTACTTGGGTGCCTAGGCGTTAGTACACTGTTGAGCAAACAGAGGGGCTGGCTCCTCGGCGTTAGTCTAGTGGCACCCATGCGCCAGTAACTGTTGGGCAGTTTTTCAGTAGTTTCTCCTCTTGACGCGGGAAGTTATTTGAAAAATTAAAAACAATTCTTGAGGGAGAATTTGAGAGGATTTTTGTGGAGAAGGAGAGAACAGTAGAGCTTGCTGTAGGGGAGAATTAGGGATTTTACTTAGAGAATTTGGTGAGATTTGAGAGGTGTATTATGAGAAGAGTATTCAACACAACAACAAGGGTCTATGAGAACCTAGGAGAGCATTCTTAGAGCATTATAAAGAGGAAGAAGCTAATTATTGTGCATTTCCTTAATTGTACTTCTTTAAAACACAATTACCCACTAGATTTGTTGTGTTAAAGATATTTTGCTGTATTTTTTCCATGCTTTGTGAGTAGTCTTTTCACCTTTCACTTGTAATGATTATGTCAGTTTTGTAGGAATAGTGGAATGCTTTTAAAATTGGTTTTCAATCTTTAATATGATGAGTATTATTCAAAGCTTCCTTTAACTTTCATTCCGGCCAAGAGATTAATTTAAATATGTGTGATCCATACTGACTCGAGAGAGCTATTGAAGAACAATTAGAATATTCAAGTTGAATTATAGGGCGTGAAGCAAAAGTAAACTATAGAGAGATGCAAATAAATAGGGAAATAATCCTTGATGAGTTGAAATTAGGGTTTACATAATTAAAATAGTTTAACCAAACTTCTTTATGCACTCGGGATATGGTACATAAGAGAGTTGTTCCTATTTGTCACTGGCCACAATTTTAATTTAAGGTATTCATTTGCCTACACACTAATTATATTGTTACAAGGAAAGGTGTTTATCCATCTTGATTATTACAAATTCAAATATATTTAATAGATTTCTTGTAAAAGTAAACCTTCAATAGTAGTTTGTAATTCTGCAAAACTAGTAAGCACAACTTAAAGCCAACTTTGCTTCCATGCTAAGACTAATTTTAGTAAGCTAGAACTTCACTTAAGTCTATCTGCCTCGCTTGCTGTGGTATCGACATTCTAGTGTCAAAATATGATATTACTTATATGATATGTATACTTGCGTGAGACACCTGCACTTAAAATTATGACGTGTCAAGTTTTTAGCATTTCTACAGAATGCGTCTATCCATCAAGTTTTTGGTTTATTGTTGGGGAGCGATGGTGTAGTTAACCTAGGATAATTTTAGTTGAATCAATCAGTCATAGACTAGGAAACCTTGTATTGTAGTCTTACTGTGTAATTGTTTGTTTGTTTGAAAAAGAGAAAAAAAATTAAATTTTTTTTTGTTTGTTTGTTGTGTGAAGACTTATAAGTTGAACCATTAGTTTGTGAAAGCGTGGTGCAAAACCTATAAGACTTGAACCATAGATTGTGAAATAGAGAGAACTATTAAAAAAAATAGAAAACAGAATTGGCTTCACGAACTTGTAGAAAAAATGACGAACAATCAACAAATAAATGTAGATACCCAAGATATGATTAATGATCATCATAATGCGTATAGAACATTAAGGAATTATGCTAATTCTACGGCAGATGAAATTTATTTAACAATTCAAACTCCTGCTATGGAAGCTAACACATTTAAACTTAAGTCTGCTATTATCCAAATGGTGCAGAATAACCAATTTTGGGGAATCCCATCTAAGGATCCAAATTTACATTTAGCAAGTTTCTTAGAACTCTACGCTATATTTGGCTATAACGGTGTGTCAAATAACGTTGTTAGGCTTAGAATTTTTCCATTTTACTTATAGGCTAAAGCCAAAGTGTTTTTATGCTCATTAGCACCTAAATCAATTAGGACATGGGGTGACTTAGCCCAAAAATTCCTAGCTAAATATTTTTCATCTTCAAAGACTACTAATTTTAGGAATGTTATTACTTCATTTTTCCAATTAAAAGGTGAGTAAATATATGAGGCTTGGGAATGATTTATGGAACTTCTTCAGAAGTGTACACCTCATGCACTGCCCGATTGACTAGTTATCCAAACTTTTTACAATGGTTTAATAGAAGCTTTGAGATCTATTATAGATGTTATTGTAGGTGGTTTGCTTATTTCAAAGCCATTTGATGAGGCTTATTCTCTGATTGAGGAGATGGACACTAACAATTTCCATGACCCTCTGAAAGAATAAACCCTAGGAAGGTAGCTAGTGTACATGATACATATGTGCTTTTCATTCTAACTTCTCAGGTAGTAGCCATATCTCAAAAGCTAGAGAATAAACCAACCTAAAGTAACTTCAATATTAGAGGAAAATTCATTTGGACAAGTGGTTGATTCTAGTACTTTATCATTTGAGACCTTAAATCCAATTAACAATAGACCTAACAACCCTTATTCCAAATTCTATAACCTAGGTTGGAAGAACCATTCTAAATTTAACTAGAACAATAAATCTAGTGGGGGAAACCAACAATGAGGAAATAATCAGGTAAATCTCTTATGAAATTGGAATAATCAAGTTAGTACCAACTATAGACCTTTTTATCCTGCAGGATTTAAATCTAACCCCTAATTCAAAGAAAAGAAGTTATCTTGAGAGGAGGTTGTATTTTAAATGAAGAATCAACTGCAAAGTCAAGGTACAACTATAACGAACAAAGAAAAAAGTTGGGACAGATTGCTAATTCACTGAGCAATCGACCTCAAGGAACACATCCTAGCAACACTAAGATTAACCTTAAGGAGAAGAATAGTGACCATGTGAAAGCTGTCCAATTAAGGAGTGGAAGAGAGTTGTAGGATGTAATTCGAAAAGATTTTGAAAGAGAAAAAGATGTTGTAGAACCTGAAAAACCATTAGAAAGTGTTTTCAAAAACTTAGAGGAACTAATCTCTCCAATTTATATTAACTTAAAAAACCACCACCTTCAATTACTCAAAGACTCCAATAATAAAAGTTGAATCAATAATTTTCAAAATTTTTGGAAATATTTAAGAAGTTAATTATTAATATTTCTTTTGCTAAAGCTTTGGAGCAAATGCACAGTTATGTAAAGTTCTTGAAAAAAAAATCTTAACAAGAAGAGAAAGTTTGGAGATTATGAGATAACTGCACTTAGAGAAGAGTGCAACGCTATCATTCAGAAGAAGTTCCTTAGAAACTTAAGGATCTAGGAGCTTTACTATCCCTTGTGCAATAGGAGAAAGATTTTTTGGAAAAGCTTTATGTGATCTTGTAGCAAGTATAAACTTTATGCCATTGTCTATCTTTAGAAGGTTAGGATTAGGAGAAGTGTCTCCTACTACTGTAAACCTTCAGCTAGCTAATCAATCGATCACTTATCCAAAGAGAGTTATAGAAGATGTCTTAGTTATGGTGGATAAGTTTATCTTCTCTGTTGATTTTATTGTGTTTGATATGAAGGAAGAAATTCCAATCATTTTAGGTAGGCCTTTCTTAGTCACTGGACGAGCCATGATAGATGTGCAAAAATGTGAATTAGCTATGAGGGTAAATTATCAATAAGTTACATTCAATGACTTAAAATCTTTAAAGCATCCTTCTAAAAGGAATGAAGATGCGTGTGTAGTAGCCATTTTTGAGAAAATTATGAAGACAAATTAGTAGAGCCATATTTNTTTTGGATAGATTTAATTGATTATCTGTGT
Source organism: Phalaenopsis hybrid cultivar (assembly GCA_002079205.1). Classification (NCBI taxonomy): domain Eukaryota; kingdom Viridiplantae; phylum Streptophyta; class Magnoliopsida; order Asparagales; family Orchidaceae; genus Phalaenopsis; species Phalaenopsis hybrid cultivar. The sequence goes on from JXCR01082397.1 coordinate 84,036, forward strand.
AGTAGCCATTTTTGAGAAAGTTATGAAGACAAATTAGTAGAGCCAGATTTGGATGATGAGGAAGTTACAAATTTTTCAGGATGAATCAACCCTATTGATTGCTGATAATTCAAAATTTGTTTAAGAAAGGTTTGAGATTCTAGATAGGACAAAAACTAGTAAACCTTTTATACCTTCTGTTGAGGAACCCACTGAACTTGAGATGAAGGTGCTTCCTATACTTAAAGTGTGCTTGCTTGGGAAAGTTATCTACGTTACAAGTTATCATATCCTCAGATTTTACTCATTTGCAAGAGGAGAAATTAATGGATATTCTGAGGAATTATAAGAAAGCTTTCGAATGGACTTTAGCAGATATAAAGTGGATTAGTCCCTCTATTTGTATGCATTGGATCTTGATGGAAGACAATCATAAACCCCAAGCAGATTCAAAAAGAAGATTAAATCTAATTATGAAAGTAGTTAAAAATAAAATATTAAAATGGTTAAATGCACGCATTATTTATCGTATATCAGATAGTTCCTGAGTTAGTCCTATTCATTGTGTTTCTAAGAAAGGAGGAGTTACAGTGACTGTTAATGAACATGTGAATTAATTCAAAATAGACATATCACTGGGTGGTGTATATGTATAGATTATAGAAAATTAAATTCTATCACGAGGAAAGATCACTTTCCTTTACCATTTCTGGATCAGATGTTTGATAGGCTAGTTGGTCATCCATATTTTTACTTTTTAGATAGATATTCAGAGAATCATCAGATACTTATGACTTCTGAGAATCAAGATAAGATAACATTCACAAGTTCTTATGAAACTTTTGTTTTTCGAAGAATACCTTTTGGATTATATAACACACCTGCCACATTTCAGTGGTGTATGATGTCTACTTTTTGTGACTTGATTGAGAATGGAATTGAAGTGTTTATGGATGGCTTTTCAGTGTTTGACCCTTCATTTGATTCTTGTTTAGATCATTTGGCGAAAGTATTGAAATGATGTGAAGAATCCAATTTAGTTCTAAATTGTGAGAAGTATCAATTTATAGTTTGGGGAGGTATGATGTTAGGACATAGAATATCTAAATTAGGCATGAAAGTAGACCCAGTAAAAGTGCAAGTTACTGAAAAACTGCCTCCACCTGCTACTGTGAGGGGATTTAGAAGTTTTTAGGACATATTGGATTCTATAGACGACATATAAAAGTTTTTTTCCAAAATTTTCAAACATCTATGCCATATCTTATAAAAAGGATGTCCTATTTAATTTTGATTATGAATGCCAAAATGCCTTCAATACTCTAAAAGAGAAATTAGTCACAACTCTTATTATTGTTTCACCTGATTGAGAAAATCATTTGAAATGTGTAATGCTAGTGTCTATGCTATAAGGGTAGCCGTAGGACAAAGGCATGTCAAATGTTTAAAGTTGTATAATATGTCAGTAAAACCCTTAACAACGCTCATATAAAGTACATTACTGCTGAGAAGGAGATATTAGCTATAATATATGTTTTTGATAAATTTAGATCCTATTTGATTGAAAAAAAATGTATTGTTCACATTGACCATTTTGCTATTAGATATATGATGTTAAAACAAGATGTTAAACCAAGATTAATTAGATAAACCCTTTTGATGGAAGTCTTTGGAATCGAAGTAATGGATAGGAAGAGTTCTGATACTCAAATTGCTGGTCATTTATCAAGTCTATATCAGAGAGGTTCATATATTTAAGAAGATTGAATCAATAAAATTTTTCTGATGAGCAAGTATTTGATGACATATTTATTAAATTTTATTACTGTGTGACATATTTTGTGGTATGCTGACATAGTAAATTTTATAGTTAGTGATATTATGCTCTATGACATGACATACCATCAATGGAAGAAATTTATCCATGACACTAGATATTACTTCTAGGATGACCCATATCTTTATAGAAAATGTAAAGATCATGTGATAAGGAGATGTGTACCTATAGAAGAAATCCTAGAAATTATTATGAAATTTCATAATTTTGAATTTGGGGGGCATTTTAGAGTTGATATACCTACTTTTAAGATTTTACAACTTCTATTTTATTAGCTTACTCCATTTAGAGAAGTGAATTTATATATAAAAACTCGTGATAGATGTCAGAGAGTAGACAATATTTCTAAGTGCGTGAAATGCCGTTAAACTTTATTTTAGAGATTGAGATTTTTTATATTTGGGGTTTAGACTTTATGATAGCTGTGGACTATGTTTAAAAAAGGATTGCGGTTGCGACTCTTCCAAATTGTGATGCTCAAAGTATAGCTAAATTTTTAAAGAAGGATATCTTTAGTAGATTTCGTATGTCTGGAGTGATCATTAGTGACGGGGGGAGCCACTTTAAGAATAGAAAAATTGAGACATTGGTTACTAAGTATGGAATTAAGCATAAGATTGCCATAACATATCTTCTGCAAATGAGTGATTTAACATAAGTTTCTAATAGGGAAATCAAATGGATTTTAGAAAAGAATTGTCAATCCTAGTAGGAAAGATTGATCTTTAGAATTAGATAATGCATTATGGGCTTATAAGACTCCTTATAAACCACATATAGGAATGTCTCCATAGATGCTCATATTCGGAAAAGCTGTCATTTACCAATAGAATTAGAATATAAAAGCTTATTATGATGTTTAGAATTTAATTATAATATGAATGAAGCTGTTGAGAAAAAAATATTGCAGTTAAATGAATTCAAGAAAATTAAATAAGAATCTTATGAAAATGCTAAGATTTATAAAGAGAAAATGAGAAAGTGACGTGATCAAAATCTTCTTAGGAATGATTTCTAACCTGGACAAGAGGTTTTACTATATAATACATGATTGAAATTATTTCCTGAAAGCCTATGTCCAAGTGGTCAGGTTCATTTAATGTTGTTAAAGTTTATACTTTTCGTACAATTGATATTAAAGATCCAAGGAATGGTAGGGTATTTAAAGTGAATGGATATATACTTAAAACCTACTTAGGAGGAGAAAGACCATTGATAAATGAGGTCTTAATGTTGATTCGACCTTTGTATATATCTGGATTCGTCGGGCTGATGCCGTTAAACAAAACGCTTATTGGGAGCCAACCTAAGTTTGTATTTATTTTTAGTGTGTAGTGTTTATTGTTTTTTGTGGTGTGGATTNGAAATTAGATAAGAATCTTATGAAAATACTAAGATTTATAAAGAGAAAATGAGAAAGTGATGAGACCAAAAGCTTCTTAGGAATGATTTCTAACCTGGACAAGAGGTTTTACTATATAATACATTATTAAAATTATTTCCTGAAAGACTATGTCCAAGTGGTCGGGGTCATTTAATGTTGTTAAAGTTTATACTTTTGGTACAATTGATATTAAAGATCCAAGGAATGGTAAGGTATTTAAAGTGAATGGATAGATACTTAAAACTTACTTAGGAGGAGAGAGACCATTGATAAATGAGGTCTTAATGTTGATTCAACCTTTGTAGATATCTGGATTCATCGGGCTGATGACGTTAAACAACACGCTTATTGGGAGCCAACCCAAGTTTGTATTTATTTTTAGTGTGTAGTGTTTATTGTTTGTTGTGGTGTGGATTGTTGGTATTTGTGTGTTGATATTTAGGTTTTTGAGTGTTTTGATTTAATTAGGATTGCGTGGATTTAGGAAGTTGAAACCTTAGTATTTTCATTGTGATTGGACTTTAGGATGATCTTTTCATTGAACTATCAGTGGTGTATGCTTTATTGAACAATAGTAATTAGGGTTGGCAACACATACGCTAATAGTGAAGGTGTTATCTGTTCCTAAATATATTTAGAAAAATATCTATAAGCAGCCAACGGTTAAAAGAAAAGAGATCCTGTTGGAGATGAGGAAGTAGAGAAGGGAGATGTGATGAGAAGGAGGATGAGTGATCCTCATTTATCTTTAGTGTTTATGTGTTTATTGATGTGATGAAGGACTTGGGGAGGATCACAATTTAAATGACCAAGGCCAAATCTAGCCCTTGTGCACATGGCACTAAAGTGTCGGGAGCTGAACTAGCACCTAAACGCCAATATAAACCGATGTCAAGGTGCCACACCAAAAGAAATGACAACACCTTAGTACAACTATCGTGATGCCTGGGAGTTGCTTCTTCTTACTTGTTAAAATTCCTAAACCAACCAGGATTAGGCCATTTTTGTGACACATCCTCCCCACCCTTCTTCTATGATTGAGAGGCGATACTTAGGGTTCTTCCTTATTTTCCATTTTTTATTGATTATTGAAGCTTTGGAGAGTGAAAAACACCTCCCTAAGGTAAATTTCCACTCCTTGAGCCTACACTTCTTTTCTTCATTTGGGTACCTTTCGGGTTTTCAGAAGATTATGAAGAAGAGGGGACTTTCGTGGGATGAGTTTGATAGCAAATGGAAGAGGACTCTGGTGACAATGAAGAGGAGTAGATTTAATTTTCTATTTGTGGATGTATCAACTTGTTGTTAACCTCACTTTTGTGAGGATCTTAAAATAATATCCATAGACTAGACATGTCTTGAGTAACCCTCTGGCTTAGGATTCTTAGACAATTCATAAAGACCTAAGAATGATCGTCATGATCATTAAGGCAAATGGTCTACCAACATTAACTCCTTTGAACTTATTTAGGGTCTCTAAAACCCTAAAAACTAAATTAACTCTCAAAATACCCCTTTAGGGCTTCAACCATGATGACACCTTGAAATGATCAAATGAGCAATGACAAACCCTAATCTGGTCAAACTTTGACCTAATGGTCATTATATTGACTATAAGGTCATTATTGACACCCATTGACCCAATGGGTCAACCCTTAACCAACTCGTCAAAATGGTCAATTTTGAACCTTATGCTCACCACAATGGTCATTTGGTCATACATAGACCTAAATGATCACCATATGGTCAATTTGACCATCCTAGTCAACCCTAGTCAACTTTGGTCAAACCCAAGTCATACCACCAAATTCAAGGACCCCATGACTGAACTAACCATGACATGGTCAAGCAAGTCATCCTTGTCAACCCTGGACCTAAATTGGTCAACCATGGTCAACTTGGTCAAAATTGGTCAACATTATCATTTTTGGTCAAAATTAGGTCTTTTCATTATATTATTTTATTGGCTTGATTAATTAATTGTTTAATTATTTAAAGAAGAGTGAAATTAAAGATTATTAAACTTAGGGTTAAGCTTAAAATATTGATTTAAACCCATGGCAAGAGAAATCCATGGCCACATTTTACTCTTAAACCTTAAACCATCATATGACAAATGATTAAAGGGTCATCCATGACTCATGAAATACCCATGACATGATTAATTTTCAATAAATGACCCAAGACAAAAGGGTCTCATAAGGGAACCATGAAGGGAATAATGAGGTGGCATTCCCTCATGAATAGTTAAAAATAGATGTGGTGAGCTCATCCCTCACACTCATATAAACCCTACGCCTCTCATGATTAGGGCAATCATGAGCATGACATAAAAAATGATGATGAGGAGGGGTATGTGTCACCCCATCATCAAGATAATTAATTAACCAACAAAGCTTACATGGGGAAGGTTGATTCAAACCATTTGAGCTGTCATATCCACCTCATGAGATACCCAATAAAAGCAAGAACAGATCAAAATCTAAATTTTGCATTCATGGAACCTCATGATGGAAAGCTTGGAAGGACTCAAACATGTTTATCTCCAAGCCTTGATCTTATCCTCAATTATCCTGAGGATATGATCTTCCTCCTCGAATAAAACCTGAGCTAAACCATGGCCATGAATAACTATGAAAATGCTAGCTCGAGAGCTCCCATGAGAAGAGGACCAAAAGATGCACTACCCAATCCTTGAGACACCCTAGAGAGAAAATTGTTGCCAACAACCTAAGGAGTTGAACCCCCATTGTTTCAGCCTCTGGCCTCCATTGCTCTCTTCCAATTTTACTCCCTAAATCCAGGACAGTTTTTGGGCTTCAATTTTTCATTTAACTTCTCAAATTGATTTCAATTATTGTTCCTCAAGTTTCTTTCTAAATCCAATATTCTTCTTTTGTTATTTTTAATTTACATATTATTATTATTATCCTTAAAATTCATAAGAAATGGATCTCTATATGATAATTCTTGGTCTCTAAATTTTGAGTTAGATTCTCTAGTTGATTCAGATCCTAGATAAAATTCCATTGGGATAATCTTTTGTCTCAAGTTATCTTCTAATTCATCCAATTGGTACTGATTATATGGTAGAGGAGGTCTTTCTATATTTAACTTGGTTGATGAAAAAGCTTATTCTAATTCCTTAGGAATTTCTTCCATTGGTCTTTCAATCTCTATATCTGTATTTCTAAATTCAAGGTACTTTTGAAATATATCCTCCAATTATCTTCTAATTTTTAGTTTGATATATTTATTGTGCTCACCATTATTCTCCTTATGGTTTATCTCAGGGTCACAAGGTAAAATATCTGGAGGGTTAATATTAATTGATTCAATAATCTGCCCCAGTTGGTTTTCTATATTCCTTATAGTAGCCCCTTGACTTTTCAATTGACTTTCCATTGGATAAACAACCTCTTCTATAGAAATCTCCATCTCCTCATACGGTGGGTTAGAGTTAAATGCAAAAGCAAAAGAAGGTCTAAAGTTATAGTTTTATTGATTATTCCAATTACCTAAAGGATCATCTTGATTGTAATCTCATGACTGGTTTCCTCCTTCATAGTTGTTATTCCAGTTAAAGTTGGAAGGAATCTCACAGCCTGGGTTGTAGTAATTAAAATAAGGATTATTTGAGTGATTGCCTATCTCATGCATAATTTTAAAAGAGTTAGTGTCAACCCAATGTCCAAATGAGTTTTCTTCAATGAATAGAGGTTCTTGAGGTTGACACATCCCATAATGATCCAACTTTCTTAAAATATACAACCTGAGAAGTTAAAATATTCAGCATATCATCTTCATAATAATTCATCATTTCTACAATAACTTCTGAAGATCTTTTCAGTTTCCTAATCCTCCTAACATTTATCTCTATTTTTGAGACGTATGATTCAAGGTATGTAGCTCCAGAACTGCACATATAAATCTAGAGAGTTAACTAATAGGATAGATATCAAGTGTGTGAAACACTCAAAAATATTTTTGGTATTTTTAAATTTTCTTATATTTAAAAAATGAACACACAAAAATTAAATACACTATATAATAACACTAATTTCCAAATATGAGTCTTGCAGGTTCAACTAAAAATTCTCCTAATGTTCTTACCAAAGCTTCACCGACAACGGTGCCAAAAACTTGACACGACCCGCATTTACACAGTAATTTAGCTTCCAAAAGATGGCCCAAAACTTGACCTGAATTTATATTTAGCGGCTAGTATGTAAAAACAAAATGTTATAAAATTTAGAAAATATTTTACACACTAGGGGTACTATGAAGTATATGTATCGTTTCAAGTAATATAGGATTTTCTTTTAAAAGTCAGAGTATCGATCTCACAGAGAAGCAAGGTAAGAAATCTCTTAGGCTAATTCTAGTCTACTATTATCATGTTTTAATTTAGAATATCGATTAAAGTAGTTTTTTCTAACAACAACTACTACTAAATGAAAATCTTAATTCTAAAGATAATTTATCTGGATTAATTAGTTTAGAGAATTTTGAGATGTTAAAGAATACCCTTCTCGTGTGATGACTTAGATAATGTACAGAAGTGAAATGCTTAAAATATAATGTTGTAGTGACACATAGGAGCATAACTATTCTTTACTTTTTTTGATTATGTAAAGAACATTAGATAATCTAAAGTTGGTGTCGACATGTATAGTAGTGTTGGGAATGTTCTAGTCTCTCACTCCTAGATTACCCACTGTGCCCTCTTGATAGGTTACTACCATTGACCCTTAGTTCCAATCTCTAGACCAAAGTGATAAAAGAATCTAGATGTCACCTTAGGAATGTTAATTCTAAGCTCATCAAATCTTATCTCCCTATTTATTTGCACTCCACCTTGGACGATTGTTACTGCTCTTTCCAAAGTGAAATGTGGTACCCACTAGTTGGAGAAATCTTAGCCCTCTCAAGTTTATAATTTTCTCAACAAATTTTAACAATACAAGTGATCAGTTTGCAAAGTAAATTGAAATTCATTGAAAAGACCATCACATTTATGAAATAAGAGAATTTATAAGCAAATATAAATTCCTAAACATGTATCTAATTCATTGCAAAAGAAAATTAAAATGAAGATAATAGCATAAGCAGTAAGAGAATTTATAGAATTATGTAATAACTAAGTGCCAACAAGGCACATATGTCATTCTACCCTCTTTCAATCATATACGTAAGCTTAGTATTCTATTAGTTTTATGCAACTATCTGTCACCCAGAAGCTTCTAATAGAAACAAATCATGGATTATATTTCCTTAAAAGTTGCATTTCCACCCATACTATTTCAAAATAGCCAACCAAACAATGTGAGTGCACTCTAGTTGCGAGATCACCTCCCTCCCGAGTCTTAGTTTCACTTACAATAGATTTTAGCATAACATATTGCCATTTAAGTTATGTCAATGAAGTGAAGGAGATATTACTCATCACATTAAAATAAGAACAATTCTGTCATAAAATAAATTTTCCTACACATGTCACTACATCATATTAAAAGAAAAGAGTAAGGAAAACTACTTACGAAGCATGGCTAAAAAATAACAAAAAACTTTATTTAAATCAAAGAAAATTCACTAGAAAGTGTTGACAACAATTACAAGATACTAAAGAATACAATACTTAATTTTTTTCCCTCTGAAAGAAAAATAAAAAATATCTTCAACAAAGTATCCTACCGATTCATGTGCCGCTCATACTTCTTAATCATATCTCTTAAAATCCCTCACCAATCTCTCCAGAAAAAGAATAAATCTACATCACCATAAACTCACGTCAATCTCTCTAAAATCCTTTTAAAAATCTTCCTAAAACACCCTCCTAATTACTTCTCATGAGAGGCGTCGACCCCCTTATTTAAGGAGACATAAAAATCCCTCTTTTCTCCAAGAGTCACATCTCATCATCCAAAAGACACATCCTTTCTCTGTAAGACATCTAGAACCTTTCAGAACATCCTTGAACCACAAAAAATTGTCTAAAACTTCCCCTGGATGGTTTCTAGAGTCTATGCGTCATTTTCGGTGCCTAGGCGCCACCTTATAGGTAGCTCTACTGTTTAGCTCCGTTTCAGCTTCATTTCACTTTGTTTTAGCATTGTTGTGCTCCAAATTGATATATGTACAAGATAGACATGAAAATAACTTTGCTTTTAAGTGTAATTTTATTGAAAAGTATGTGATAAATGTAAAGGAGATTAAATATAGAAAGACATATCAAAATGTGTCAGGTCAGAATTTTCTTCCTTGCTCTATTTGACTCTAAATGACATTGTTTTTGCTTCATTTTAGCTAAAAGTCCATTTATTGTACCTAAAGACAAAAATATGCAAAATACATTCCTTTAAAATGTAATATCATTAAAAATGTACATAAAATGATCATGAAATGTGCACTAAAAACATGTAATTTTTAGGTAGATCAGCGACATACCCACCTCGGGTCATTGCCTAAATGACACACCCACCCATATGGGTAACTAACTCTATGATACACCCATCATCCTATTGACTGCCTCCACATCACACTTACACTCCGCATCATTGTCTCCATGGTACACCCACCCCTACATGTCACTGCCTCCATGACACACCCACCCTTTGGGTCACTGCCTCTACAACATACTCATTTCCACTTGTGTTATATTTTTTACTTTCACTACTCTACACTCTCAACACACTCATCATTGGTATATGATGCGTAGGCTGTTAGAACTAATAGTAAATATGCAGTTCAATCTCAATAAAAATAAATTCAGTATAAGTAGTTTTATTTTTTAAAATCTCTAAGTTGTCATACCCGTAATAATAACGCAAGTATACGTATTGCTCAAGTAATAGAAGACTAATGAAGTCCTAAGTATCGATCCCACGGGGAGTTGAAAATTCTTATGTTTTTAACGTAAAACACAATATTCAAACTATAAAACTTAAGTAAGCAAAACAAATCTAAAGGAAATTTAATGTGTGCTAAATGAGATACAATTAAAAGAACTAAGTTAACTAAACTAATTGCTAAACTTCAAAAGTAAAATTATAAAGTCTAAACAAAGTTTTCAAATGAAGAGTTCAAATTTAAGAAAGCATCCTTTCTCTTTACATTGAATTTATGGAATTTAAAGAAATTAAAATCATTTAAAATACATATATAAAATTGTATTGTGTCAAATAGAAGCAATCATATTCTTTACCATCTGAGAGTGCATAAAGTACGTTGACTAATCCAACATTTTGTCTCTAAATCCATGGTTAGGTTAAGAGGAAAATGATTTTCAATCCAGAGCTCTCACTTCTCCCTCATTTGAGGGCTAACAATCTCGCTGTAGTTTCCAAGCAATTGGATAAAATTGGGGATTTTAATCTGTCATCTTAATATCTTCAATTTTGCGTCAATCAAAGTATATTTCCCTATTTGATTGCACTCAATGCCATGGATTACATTCTCACCCATGAAAATAAATGTGACTCTTACCTTGTTGTAGAAAGTAAAGCCCTTTCACATCTTATGTTTCTCAATAAATTTTAAACTTCCAATTGACTAGATCGAAAAGTAAATGAATATCAGAGTTTGAATCATCACAATTTATTGACATTTAAACCTTACAAAACAAAACTAATTCTCCACAAAACCATATCTCATTGTAGGGAGAAAGAAAAAGAAAACTACTCAGAATTCATGAGAAGGATATAGCAAAACATGGATTCCATATATAAAAACAAGTTTACAAAACAAAGAAAGAAAAGAACACAACTTATCTCACACTCCTTCCCAAGCAAATCCCTAGAATTTCCCTTTAATCACTTTCTCTCTTTACAATCACACTCAATTCTCTCTTAGAAGTGTAATGAAGAAGAAATCTCTCACCTTCCCTCTTCTCTTACAACCCTAGAAGAAAATCCTCTCTTCTCGAAGACTTCTCTCTCACTCCAAAACCTTCCTTTCTATCTCATGCCCCGCTTTCTTCTCTAGTCTCCTCTCCATTTTAATCAGGGCTAGCCTTCTTTCAAAAGGAACAAAAAATTTCTTCCATCCCCCCCCCCCCCCCCCCCCC
>JXCR01082397.1:100158-126917 GCA_002079205.1 Phalaenopsis hybrid cultivar
TGGAAGAAGTTGTGATGATTTAAATCCATGCACTTCATTTACTTCTTGATTTGACCAATCCAGATGTTAAAATTTATTGTGAGAACATGCAAGAACCAGGCTGATATTGTCTCAGTCAACAAATGGAAAGAATCACATGAGGTTGTATGAATGAGAATGTAGTTCATATGATTGAGTGCAAATAATTGGAAATAATCATTGAAGGGTGTAGAGTTAGAAGAATTTAAAGTGACAGGTTAAAACCCCCAACTTGGTTTTAAGAATCACATGAGGTTATATGAATGAGAATGTAGTTCATATGATTGAGTGCAAATAAATAGGAATCGCATGAGGTTGTATGAATGAGAATGTAATTCATATGATTTAGTGCAAATAAATAGGGAAATAATCATTATTGATGTAGATGTTGGAGGACTTTAAAGTGTCGAGTTAAAGCCCCCAACTTGGTTCATTATTTTAGGTTATGATACGAGAATGTTAACCCTCAGGTGGTGGGAATCGAGGGAACTCTAGAGTGAGAGCTAGTATCTTCCCTGCCTAGTCGGTCTTCAGAACTAACTCTGGAGTGAGAGCTAGTATCTTCCCTGCCTAGCCGGTCTTCAGAACTATTCAAACTTTGCTCTAGAGTGAGAGCTAGTATCTTCCCTGCCTAGCCGGTCTTCAGAACTATTCAAACTTTAAGGAGGGAATCGAGGGAACTTTAGAGTGAGAGCTAGTATCTTCCCTACCTAGCTGGTCTTCAGAACTATTCAAACTTTAAATTAGTCAATGTTCTTTATAACATATCTAGTAAGGGTAAAGAATATTATTGCTCCTATTTGACACAACACAATTTGCATACTTCAAAATATAATTCTTATACTTATTACTGATTCATGATAAAAAGAAAGATATTTTCATATTAAGTACTTTTCTTCTACAAAAACTTTAGTTATCTTTTAACTGTTTCATTAAAATATCAAAAATACCAAAAATATTTAAATTTTAAATTCCTACTAAAATCATTTTTAGTTTAAGTAATTATCTTTCTAAAAATAGAAAAACTTTCTAAAAAGTGCATATTGCATAATCTTCCCGATGGGTTCGATATTCAGGTTTTAATCAAAAAGTCTTATATTACTTGATAACGTTACGCATACTTGCGTAGTATCCCAATATAAATATATATAAATTAAGAAGTTAAATTCTTATTTTTCTTCAGGATTAAGTTTTTAGTTTTGTTGCAAAATAAGAAAATATAAGTAAAAAATACCATCATAACTATTGTTACACTGTGCCTAAGCATTGAGTCGCTATCAAGTTTTTGGCGCAGTTGCCGGGGAGGAAAACTAAGTAAATTTTCATTTAAACTTTAAATATTGTATCTTATTTTGTATGTTTTAAATTATTTTATTTTATTTTATGTTAGTGTATGCGTAGTTCAAGTTTTGAAGGACTAGTGCCATATGATTCTGAATTAGAAAGAACTATTAGAAAAATAAGAAAAAACAAAAAAATTAAAAATCTTGAAAAATCCAAAAAAAAATTACAGAAATGACAAACCAAAATAATCAAATTGCTGATATTCATCAAGAGCTTAGTCCTTTAAAAGATTATGCCAACCTTATTGTTGATGAACTTCATTATAATATTAAAAAACCTACTGTAGTGGCTAATTCATTTGAGCTTAAACCTGTTATTATCCAAATGATATCAGATAATCAGTTTGGGGGATCATCAACTGAAGATCCAAATTTACATCTTACCAATTTTCTAGAATTATGTGTTATATTTAAATACGATGGTATTTCAGATGATGTTATAAGACTTAGGTTATTTTCTTTCTTACTGAGAGATAAAGCTAAGATGTGGTTAAATTCGTTAGCACCTAGATCTATCAGAATTTTGGGTGATTTAGCACAAAAATTCCTTGCTAAATATTTTCCACCATAAAAAAACTGCTAAGCTTAAAAATGATATTATATCTTTTAATCAGTTTGAAGGAGAATCTATTTATGAAGCATGTGAACGATTTAAAGAAATCTTAAGAAAGTGTCCACACCGTGCTATACCAGATTGTTTAATAATTCAAATCTTTTATAAAGGATTAATTGGTTCTCTTAGATCTATTATCGATGTCGTTGTTGGTGGTTCATTGATGTCAAAACCATTTCATGATGCTTATGCTTTAATTGAAGAGATGACTACTAATAATTTTCAATGGCCTTTTGAGAGGGTAAATTCAAAGAAAGTAGCCAATATTCATGAAGCTGATGCATTTACTATGTTATCAAATCAAGTTGCTGCAATTTCAAGGAAGTTATACCAATTTGGAATGAATTTTCTCAACCAATTTCTATGATTGAAGAGAATTAATTAGGCCAAATGGTAGATTCTCAAACATCATTTGAGACTTTGAATGCCATAAATAATAAGCTAAATAACCCATATTCCAATTATTATAACCCAGATTGGAAGAACCATCCCAATTTTAACTGGAATAACAATTCGGGTAGTAATAATCAGCATTGGGGGAACAACCAAGGAAACCCATTGGGAAACTGGAACAACCAAGGGAATAATAATTATAGATCTACTTATNGATTCTCAAGAATCATTAGAAAATTTGAATGTCATAAATAACAAACAAAATAACCCATATTCAAATTATTATAGCCCAGGTTGGAAGAACCATCTCAATTTTAACTGGAATAACAATTCAGGTGGTAATAATCAGCAATAAGGGAACAACGAAGGAAACCCATTGAGAAACTAGAACAACCAAGGGAATAATAATTATAGATCTACTTATCCTCCAGAGAAATTGGAACAACCAAGGGAATAATAATTATAGATCTACTTATCCTCCAGGTTTCAATAGTAATACACAATTTAAGGATAAGAAGTTATCTATAGAAGAAGTGGTGTTACAAATGAGAAATCAATTACAAAGCCGAGGAACTACAATTAGAAATATTGAGAATCAACTTGGGAAATTGCAAATTCATTAAGTAATAGATCCCAAAGAACACTTTCTAGTAATACTGAATCAAATCCAAAAGACTAGAATAAAGAGCAAGTAAAAACCGTTCAACTTAGAAGTGAAAGAAAGTTGGAAGGTAGGGTTCAAAAAGAAATTGAAGTAGAGAGAGAAGAAATTGAAGAAACAAAAGAGGATGCTCCAAAAGATTTTGAAAGACTGATTTCTCTACTGAAAATTGATTTGGAAAAACCACCACCTCCATTTCCTCAGAGACTTCATCAGCAGAAGTTGGATAAACAATTTTCAAAATTTTTGGAAATATTTAAGAAGCTTATAATTAATATTCAATTTGCTACAACCTTAGAACAAATATCGAGCTATGTAAAGTTTATGAAGGATATTCTCAATAGAAAAAAGGAAGTTTGAAGATAATGAGACAGTTGCACTTAGTGAGGAGTGTAGTGCTATAATTCACAAGAAACTTCCTGAAAAGCTTAAAGATCCTAGTAGCTTACAATTTCATGTGCAGTAGGAGACAGATTTTATGGGAAAGCTTTATGTGATTTAGGTGCAAGTGTTAACCTTATTTCGCTATCAATATTTAAAAGATTGGGATTAGGAGAAATAACACCTACTACTGTAACTCTCCAGTTAGCAGATCATTCGATAACATACCCTAAAGGAGTTATAGAAGATGCCCTAGTGAAAGTGGATCAATTTATCTTTCCTACTGATTTCATTATGCTAGATACGGAGGAAGATAAAGAGACACCTATCATTTTGGGGAGACCTTTCCTAGCCATAAGAAGAGCAATGATAGATGTGCAGAAAGGGGAATTAACAATGCGTGTCAATGATCAAACTGTTACTTTTAACATTTCAATATCAATAAAATATCCTTCAAAAGGTAAAGATGATGAATGTTTTAGAATGGATGTTATAAGATATCTAAGTGAATGTCATTTCAAGATGACTTATGAAAAAAAATATGAAGTACAAGAATTGTAACACGAGAAAGAAGAGGAATTAAATCAATGTGAAGATCTTCTTAAGGAAGATTCAAACTATGTTCAAGAAAGTTTTGAAATTTTGGACACAATAGACAAAGATAAATCATTTTATCCATCTATTGAAAAACCTCCAGAACTTGAGTTGAAATTACTTCTTGATCATTTAAAATATACCTTTTTAGGAGATTCCTCTACTTTACTAGTTATAATTTCCTCAAAATTAACAATGGAAGAAGAAGAAAGGTTGATGAAAATTTTGAAAAATTTTAAGAAAGCCTTGGATGGACAATTGTGGATATTAAAGGAATTAGTCCTTCAATTTGTATGCATAGAATTCATACGGAAGAGAACTGCAAACCCAGGGCTGATCCTCAAAGGAGAGTGAATCTTGTTATGAAAGAAGTTGTAAAGAAAGAAATTGTAAAGTGGTTAGATGCTGAAATTATCTGCCCTATTTTAGATAGTGCATGGGTTAGTCCAATTCATTGTGTTCCTAAGAAAGGAGGAGCAACTATAACTGTGAATGAACATAATGAGTTAATACCCACTAAACAAGTTACAGGGTGGCGAATATGCATTGATTATAGAAAATTAAATATTGTCACTAGGAGAGATCATTTTTCACTACCCTTTCTAAATCAAATGCTGGATAGACTAACTGGGCATTAAAATTTTTGTTTTTTGAATGAATATACTGGTTATTACTAAATTTAAATATCTTTTGAGGATCAAGAGAAAACAACATTTACCAGTCCTTATGGTATGTTTGGTTTTGGAAGAATGCCCTTTGGTTTATGTAATGCCCCTACTACATTTTAAAGATGTATGATGGCAATTTTTTGTGATTTAATTGAAAAAGGGATTGAAGTATTCATGAATGACTTTTCAATGTTTGGAACTTCGTCTGACTCGTGTTTATAACATTTATCCAAAGTTCTTTAGCGTTGTGAAGAAACGAAGCTAGTCCTTAATTAGGAAAAATGTCAATTTATGGTAGTAGGAGGAATTGTATTAGGCCATCAAATATCAGAAAAGGGTATGGAAGTAGATCCTGCTAAAATTCAAGTGATCGCTAATTTACCTTATCCAACAAATGTAAGAGAAATTTGGAGTTTTCTAGGACATGCTAGATTCTACAAGCGACATATTAAAGACTTTTCAGAGATTGCTAAGCCTTTATGCCATTTACTGGAGAAAGATGTAATTTTTAATTTTGATGAGGAATGCCTAAAAATTTTAAACTTTTAAGCTTTTAACTTAATCACTGCACGAATTATAGTTTCACCAGACTGGGGAAAACCTTTTGAATTGATGCGTGGTGATTATGCTATTAGAGCTATTTTAGGACAAAGATATGATAAAATTCTCAAAGTTATTTACTATGCTAGTAAAACTCTTAATGAAACTCAAATTAGTTATGCAACTATTAAAAAAGAGTTATTAGCAATAGTATTTTCTTTTGATAAATTTATATCATATTTGATTGCAACTCATTGTGTAGTACATACAGATCATTCTGTTATTAAGTATTTAATGAAAAAGAATGATATTAAACCTAGAATTATAAGATGTATTCTTCTTTTGTAAGAATTTGATTTTGAAATAGTAGATCGAAAGGGGATTGAAAATCAAATTACTGATCATTTGTTCAGGCTTGAATTTGAAAAACCACTATGTTTTGAAAAAGAAAGTAATGAACATTTTCTAGATGAAAATCTGTTCACTATTAATGAGTGGCGTGTTTTGTGGTATTCCAACATTATAAACTTTATTGTTAGTGATATTATACCCTATGGAATGACATATCAAAAAAAGAGGAAATTTATTTCTAAAGCTGTCTTATTTTTGGGACGACCCATTTTTATATAAACAAGGAAAGGATCTAATTATTCAAAGATGTGTACCATTAGAAGAAACTTATAAGATTATCTAAAAATGTCATAATTTTGATTTTGGGGGACATTTTGGTTTTGATAAAATAACATACAAAATTGTACAATCTGGATTTTATTGGCCTACAATTTTTAGAGATGTTAAAGCTTATATCAAAACTTGTGATGGATGTCAAAGAGTAGGCAATATTTCTAGAAGAAATGAGATGCCCCTCAATTATATACTAGAAGTTGAAATATTTGATGTTTGGGGATTAAATTTCATGGGACCATTTATACCATCTTTCGAAAATTTATATATTCTGTTAGTAGTGGATTATGTATCCAAATGGATAGAAGCTGTTGTTTTACCTTGATGTGATGCTCAAAGTGCTACAAAGTTTTTGAAAATGAACATATTTTGTAGATTTGGGATGCTGAGAGTTATCATTACTGATGGGGGAAGTCATTTCAGAAATGTCATAATGGAAAAGTTATTAAAGAAATATCATATAAATCATAGAATTGTTATTGCTTATCATCCCCAGACAAGTGGTTTGGCTGAATTATCCAATCGAAAAATTAAAAGAATTATGGAGAAATATGTGAATCCAACAAAAATGGATTGGTCAGTCAAACTTGATTATGCTTTGTGGGCTTATAGGACTTCATAACAAACTCATACAGGAATGTCTCAGAATGTTCCCATATAGGCTAATATTTGGGAAAGCTTATCACTTACCAGTTGAACTTGAGCATAAAGCATTATTTGAGTGATTGAAGAGTTCAATTATAATTTGAAAGATGTTGGTAATAAAAGATTGTTACAATTAAACCGATTAAAGAGTTAAATTATAATTTGAAAGATGCTAATAAGAAAAGATTATTATAATTAAATGAGCTTAAAGAGATAAGGAATGAATCTTATGAAAGTGCTAAGATTTACAAAGAAAAGATGAAGATGTGGCATGATCAAAGGATTCTTACTAATAATTTTCAGCCAGGGCAACAAGTTTTGCTATATAATGCGAGGTTAAGATTATTTCCAAGCAAACTTAAGCCCAGGTGGATGGGTCCATTTATTGTGATAAAAGTTTATCTTTATGAAGCTATGGATATTAAAAATCCTAAGTCTGAGAAAATATTTAAAGTTAATGGACATAGACTGAAACCTTATTTTATAAGGGATCAGCATAATTTTAATAATGGAATGATGTTGGGTCAACCAGAGTAAGCACTGGTTAAGTCGGGTTGATGACATAAAACCAAGCTCTTTATGGGAGGTAACCCATAATTATCAGAGTATTTTTGTTTTAATTTCTATTTTATGTGTGATTAAGAAAATTGGGGTAGTATTTTTTAGACTATTATGTGTTAGTACTGATTTTAAGATTTTATTTAGTGACTTAAACATGTTATAATAAGAATTTGGTTGTTAAGTTGACTAGTGCAAAAATGTGCATTAGCGCTTAAGCGCGACAGTTTTAACACATGTTCAAAATTCAGATTCTAGAATGGAAAACCGCCAATTAGTTTGTAAAAACATGTCAAGGCAGTTTCTAAATGTGTCTAGGAGTTATTGGAAGGATTTATGCCAATAAATAGAAGGGTTTTGTGAAGGAATTTCACCTCAGATCATTTCTAGCCCTAAAGTCTAAGAGAGAGAGAGATTTTGAGATGATGTCTTCATGGGAAATGGATTTGAAGAAGAAGGAAGAAACCATGAGAAAGAAATTCATTAGTCAAAGTGCACAAAAGATGTATAACAATTTCTTAGTCGTTAGTATTGAAGGGATATTAGAGAAGATCAACAAAATTGAAAATACCATGCCTTTACTGGAGACTAAGGTATTGGAGATTCATGCACATCTTGAGCATATTGAATGGCAATTGAAAATGCAATTTAGCCACACTAGTTATATAGAGGAAGTGGATAAGGAGATGTTTCTTAAGCAAAAGTGGATTGAAGAAGATTGTATCAGAGCACGTCACCAACGTCCGCTTTATCAACTTTATATTCCAATTGCCCCAGAAGAGACTAATGAAAGACCTGAGTTTGTCCCATCAAATGAAGAGTGGAATTAAGTTCTATGTTTGAGTTTATTTGTTTAGAGTTATTGTGTTTACATGTTATTGTTTGTTTTTAGTGTTTATGACTTTTTATGAGTTTAATTGTGAAATTATTGTTAAATGTTTGAATTTAGGAAAATCTTCTCGTCCAAGACTATTTTGAGTGAGAATTAAGTGTTAATTGTATTTGTACTCGTTTATGAATTAATATAAGTTTGTTTGTGTGAAAATTTGTGTTATTTTTAGCCTCAAATTGAAATAGTTATTATGGAGAATTTTGAGAGAGAGGGGAGTTATAGGAAGTTGAAAATAGTCATTTAAGTGTTCTATGAGACCATAGGGGTGGTTTACTTAGGCAAATAGTGCATTATGCTTTAATTTAAAAATTTTGAAAATTGTGCACTGATGCCTAAGCACTACATCTTGCGCTTAAGCGCGAGCCAACCCAAGAGGCAGGCGCCTAAGCGCCACTTATCCGCGTTTAAGCGCTGATTCACGAAAATTGGTTCTCGAACGGTTAAAAGTGAAATTTCAGCCCGAAAATCACCATTTTTAACTCCACCGTCACCTTCAACCTCTCGAATTCATAATTTTTTAGGACTAGGGCACATCTTAAGTGAAGATTTCTTGGTGGAATCAATTGAAATTTGCTAGATCTAAGTTCCTTGAGGTAAAAGCTTTATTTTTATGCAAAAATTTTGGATTTTCACCATGTATTTTGAGCACAAATGAAGAAATTCAAAAATTCACTATTCATGATGAAAAATGAGGAAAAATCTATGGAGATTGCATGGGAAGTTTAGTTTGTGTTTTTGGAAGTTAGTTTACTATTTTAGACTTGATTTTTGAAGATATTTTTGGAATTTATAAAATTTGTAGAATGACACCAAGAATGAAGAGGAGCAAAGGAAAAAGCCCTTTCGATCCAAGTAAATTTGTTAGTTCAAAGGCTCAAGATTGGTATAGTGATGTGTTTCAATCACAAAAATTGATTCAGGAGCGGTGTTTTAAGAATTCAGGTGAAGAAGTGGAAGATCTGATTGTTTGCCTACAGTGGAAACAATTATTTTATTTTTCTATTATTTCTGTTATTTCTATTGTTAGAGAGTCCTATGCTAACCTCCCTGAGGCCACGATAGAGTTATGGTTTGAGGAAAGTTGGTACCTTTTTCACTCGAGGTAATAAACTTGTTTTATTATCTACCACCTGATACCTTATGTTTTTATGCAAATTATAGTCCAACTGAAGCGGAGTTAGACGAGAATATTTCTTACTTGACTATTGGGAGAGGACTTTGGAAAATCACTAATGAGAGGAGAGTCAACTTCCCAACTTCAAAGTTATGTGCACCTTGAAAGGCCTGACACTATTTTATTTTTGCTCGTCTGCTTCCAACAAATCATCTCAGTGAAGTTACAAGAGAGAGAGTGACATTAAACTATTGTATCTAGGAAGGAAAGCTCATCAGCATTGGAGCTTTGATCTATCAGACTATCATCAGTTCTGCCATAACTATTACTACTGCAGGTCTGGGATTCACTTCCTTGATCTTTTCTTTGTGTGAGCAAGCTGGAGTTAAATATGTTAGTTGGGAAGAAGTATTGTTACATTTAAAGCCCATTACTAAGGTGAATGTGAAGACTTATTATGAGCATTCTAATTTTGGTTGGAGAGGAGGATTTTCCAGGAGCTATGGAACAGAAATGACTACTGTTTCTACCTCTGTTGCTTCTACATCTAGACCATCTACCTCATGTGCTTCTACATCTAGAGGTGAGTCTACTGAGACACAAGACGCATTATTACAGTGGATGATGGACAATATCAACTACACCGCTGATAAGGTAAGAAATTTAGAAAGCTTTGCAGGTCATACAAATAGGTATAATATGAGAAAGAGTTATTATGAAGAGAAATTCCACTCGTCTCTGGAGAGCCTAATTAGAGGTGACCTAGGAGTGCAATTTCCTCCATATCCTAGATACCCTGATTATGAATCTACAAATGTCTGGAATAGCGGTGATTCTGAAGATGATGAGGAGGAGGACTGATTTATTTCTATGTCTGTAATATGTGTTAGACTATGTGTTTAGGACTTGTGATTTGTGTTGTGTTATTTATTTTTATGTTAAAGACTATGTAGCACTGGTAAATATGTAGAATTGGACTATGTATTATGTTTTAGACTTTGAGGTTTTATTGTTGTTGTGATAGTTGTGTTAGTTAATATTTTATTTTTAAATTCTAGGGTAGTAACAGTTGTGAGTTTTTTGATTTAGTTAGTTTAGAACTTTACTTAATTCTATGTCTTTTGAAAAGATTAAAAATCTTGCTAACTTTGATCTTAAAATTAAATTTCAGAAACCACTACCCTATATATTTCCTTTACCATGTTTGTGTGTTTGTTTTTATGTTGAGATTGTGAAGTCAAAGTTAGTATGTTAGTTTGCTTTTATGTTTATACCCACTGCTTAGAAGTCTATTGAATCTCTACATGTTGAATTGAAATGAAAATATTAGAAAATTTGATCAAAATGAATTTTACTGATGTTTTTAGTTTTTCTACTTGTATCATTAGGGTTTAAAAATTCTTGTTAGCATGTTATTTTAAATTTTCTTTGTTGCTTATATATATCTGATGCTAAAATGTTTAATCTTTTAAAAATTTAAGTTTGGGTGGGATGAAAAATATTTTCAAAACTAGAATTTTATTTGTTCTCAAATGTTCTACAAGTGAATTTGATTTGAAAAGAAAAAAAAAACGATTATGTATATGAAGTTATATTAGGGAAGTAAAATTTGATTTTAGAAATGAGTAAGAAAATGTTAAAATTTTTAGTAATGAAGAAAACTTTAAGTTAAAAGTTTTTATATGAGAAAATGATTAATATAAGTAAACTTTAAGTTAAAAATTTTTAGTATAGAAAATGATAAATATAAGTGACTTGAAGAAAAACTTTAAGTTAAAAATTTTTAGTATAGAAAATGATTAATATAAGTGACTATCTTTAGAGAAGTAAAATTTGATTTTAGAAATGAGTAAGAGAATTTAGTTAAAATTTTGAGTAATGAAGAATATAAAAGTTTTTAATGTAGAAAATGATTAATATAAATAACTATCTTTAGTAAGAAACATTGTATTTTTTAAAATTTTGAAGTAAAATTTGATTTTAGAAATGATTAAGAAAATTTAGTTAAAATTTTAAGTAATGAAGAAAAACTTTAAGTTAAAAATTTTTAGGTATAAAATATTCAATATAGTGTAACTATCTTTAGTTAGAAAAGTTAGACTTTTATTTTTCATACTTAAACTTCTTTTATTAGAATAATTTTCAAAACTATTATTATATTTATAAGTAAAAGCTTATATCAAGACTTTGCTTTAAGAAAGGAGAAGTGGAATTCAAAATTATTAAAGGCCTATCCAGATATAGTAATCTTTGCCTGAAAAAGAAAAAGAAAAGGAAAAGAAAAAGAAAAAAAGAAGAAAAAGAGAAAGAGAAAAAGTTAGGAGGAGAAGCTTGAGGATTAGTGCCTAATCAAAAATTGGTTCCACATTTGATCTTTTTAAAGTATAAGACTTGAGAAACTCTTAAGCTTACGGATATAATATAGTAAGTAAAATTATTTAACATAAAAATTTTTAAGTAGAGGAAATAAAAGGACTAAACTCTAAATTTAGAAAATCTACAATATTTCTGAATTAGATAGGAACCCATATTTTCATCTTTTTTAACATTAAGAATTTCTAAACTTTAAGTTGGTCTCAATTACTGAATATTTTTTCTAAATTAGACTACTATATTTATAAATCTAAATTTTAGTAACTCCTAAAGAAACTCATATACATATCATACTTATTTAGTTTTTAAAGATTGAAGTGTCACTTGAGAACAAGTAACATTTTAAGTTTGGGAGATTTTGATACACCTAAAATATATGGTGTTTTTAGACGCATTTTTATACCTATTTTTGAGATATTGCGCTTTAATGGAAGGTATTTGTGTGTTTTTCTTTCAGGTACAGATAAAAAGGTGAAAAATGCTTAAAAGAGTGAAAAAGGATCAAATTTAGAGCAAATAGGTGAAAAACGTGCAAAAATGTTTTGGCGACTAAGCGCTAGATCCGGCGCTTAAGCGCTGGTTAAACAGAGAATGCCGCGACTAAGCGTCAGTGNTGTGACAGGTTAAAACTCCTAAATTGGTTTATTATTTTAGGTTCTGATACGAGAATGTTAGCCCCAAGGTGGAGGGAATCGATGGAACTCTAGAGTGAGAGCTAGTATCTTCCCTGCCTAGCCGGTCTTAACTCTGGAGTGAGAGCTAGTATCTTCCCTGCCTAGCCGGTCTTCAGAACTATTCAAACTTTGCTCTAGAGTGAGAGCTAGTATCTTCCCTGCCTAGCCGGTCTTCAGAACTATTCAAACTTTAAGGAGGGAATCGAGGGAACTTTAGAGTGAGAGCTAGTATCTTCCCTACCTAGCTGGTCTTCAGAACTATTCAAACTTTAAATTAGCCAATGTTCTTCATCTCTAGTAAGGGTAAAGAATATTATTACTCATATTTGGCACAACACAATTTGCATACTTCCACAAACTAGTAAGGGTAAAGAATATTATTGCTCCTATTTGGCATAACACAATTTGCATACTTCCACAATAGAATTCCTATTACTTATTATCGATTCATGATAAGAAGAAAGATAGTTTTCATCTTTAGTGCTTTTCTTCTACAAATACTCTAGTTATCTATTTAAATTGTTATTTTTCTATCAAAATATTGAAAATACCAAAAATATTTAGATTTTTATTACTGCAAGAATCATCTTTAGTTTAAATAATTGTCTTTTTTAAAAATAGAAAGTTTCTAAAATTACATATCACATAATCTCCCCGTGGGTTCGATATTCAGGTCTTAACCAAAAAGTCCTATATTACTTGATAACAATACATATACTTGCATAGTATCCCAATATATATAAATTAAAAGTTAAATTCTTATTTTTCTTCAGGATCAAGCTTTTTGTTTTGTTGCAAAATAAGGAAATATAAGTGAAAAATACAATCAGAACTATTGTTATAATGTTGCACATAAGCAGTAATCCAGGATCAAAACCCCTCACCTAAAAATGGTTAACTCTCTTACTCATGTCATCAGCCATCAAACCCTAAGTCTAATCACAAAAATAAACCTTTCCATGACCTCCCTGAGCTAGCTAGCCACCTCCCTTAGCCTGGTTGGCAGCCCTAGTGGTTGGAAAACCCAAAACTTAGAGCTTTAACCTTGCCTTAGACCCAAAATTGAGCTCATCACTTGTGGGTCTCTCCCATTGGACAATTGTGCCGCCCAACCCTCCAGCTCAGCTTATTGGCATTGGCTAATGGCAACCTAAGGCCTCCCCCTTGACCTCAATTATAAATAGCCCCCTCTATGGCCAAATGTGGAGATCATCCAAAACCTGGGTAAACTCTTCCCAATTTCTTCTAGAGCTTCTCACAAACCTCCTAAGTGCAATCCAACTGTCCTTAGCCTCCCATTCCCACTATCCAAGCTCAAATTTAACACCCAAATCCAGGACCTTTTCGACCATTTCACCAAACCTCTCAAAGCTTCAAATTAACCATTCCATAAGCTTCCATACACTTTAAGAACACCTCCTCAATCAAAAGCCCCCTCTCCCGAGCACCCTAACATAGTTCTAAACCAAGCCTAAGTCACCCTTTGACTGAAATCATACATAGGTTGCACCTCAGCTCAATCCAACACTTCGAGGAGCTTCATGGACTCAAGGTGATCGTCTCTAACCAATTCAATCGAGGCCTCACCTCTTGGGTAAAAGTATAACTCAAAATTCTTAAATTTTTCCTCTATTTCATTGATTGTAAAGTGAACTTGTATTTCATATGTATTTAACCATAAAGATAGGTTTGCCTCACTTAGATGAAGGTGTAGGAACAAATCTCGAGTGATTTGGTTGAGAATTGAGTGAGATATTAGGTCTAGAACATTGACAGTTCTCGGGTTAGGATGATGGGGACAATGAACGGATGTCATCCATTCCCACGTGTATTGAATGGATAGATCAGATTGCACCAGATGGACCAAATGAACGCTAATCGAGGGCTGATGAGGCGGGCTATGTGGAAAGCACAATGAACCAGTAGACCATGCATGCGTGTTAGGAGAAAATCCACTCATAAAGAATTTGGAAGCCACAAAATTTTTTTCTAATGTAAATATGTATTTTATAATTAAATATCAATTTTATTTTAAAATATTATAATAAATAAAAGAAAAATCATAAGAATATGAAACTTAATTTGGACTATTTCTTATGACCAAAGGGACTTAAGAAAAAATAAATTGAGATTAAAATAAAAATCATTTTTAAAGATATTTTCTAATTTTAAAATAATTAAATATACTAAAAATACCAAAAATGCAAAAATACTTCAAATTGTCCTGAATGCCACCCTAACCGTAGAAAATAACTTAAAGGGGTGTTTTTAAATTTCAAATGGTGTAAAAAGGTGTTTTAAATAATTAAATGTATTTTTCCTAACTTGTGAATAAAATAATTATAAAAAATAAAATAAAAATCACAAAAAATACAAAATTCACTTCTCAAAATTCCTTGGAATCAAATAGATTTAATAAATATATAAAAAAATTTTCTTTTAAAATAAAATATATTTTTATTTATTTATTCATTAAAATCAATAAAAAAATTGTAAGAATTTAAAATAAAACTAAAAAATTCACAAAAATTTTTCCTAGTGGTTCTCTAACCTAAGTGAACCTCCGATAATTTTCTTATGGACAAAAAGCTTTTCTACTTAGTTAAATTAATTATATTTGAAAATCTCTATTTTTTAACTAAAATAATTATACAAAATTAAATAGAAATCAGAAAAATATAAATCATCTTCTAATATTTTAATAGACCCATGAGTGGAGTAAAAACAAAGTTTTAAAGTCATTTGAGCTAAACTTAAGGAATTATGAAGTGGAGACCCCTAAGGGCAAAGTGATAATTAAAGAATTTTTTAACCTTAATCAAAATTTAGGGTAAAACAAAGAGTAAAAGGGTAACTTTGATCGTAATTAGTTCTCTAAAATGATGTAAACATAAAGGGTTAATAGATAGAAACCAACTCATTCTACTTTTTATAAAAGGGTAAAAATGTAATTTCCTAAATCATTGTGTTTTGAAAGTTAAATGAAATTGGATGATCCTAAGGTGAAGAGCTTATGTTAGGAAGATAATAACTCACTAATTGGAAGCCTAGTTTCAATGATTAAATGATAATGCAGTCCTTTAACAATAATTAAGTTTACCTTATTCAACCTATTTTTTTTAAAAAATACAAATCTACTCATAAAGAATTAAGAGCTTAGTTGTGAACTAGGTTTGATCCAACATTGCCAAATGAAGTTTAAGAAAGATAACACGATCAATCATAAACACTTGTCAAACACTTAAAGTGCAATCACTATTGAAAAAGTAAAGATTCCTTAACAACTTTACATGCCCTTAAGGGTATTCTAAGTGAAACATTAAATGAACGTCTAGTCACCCCACTCATGGACAAATTAATAAATTAAAAGTTCACTGAGCACAAGTTAAAACAGTACAACTAAATTAACTAGGATTGATTGATTCAACAAAATAATAAGTCTGCATGAACGCGAGGTAACTCAGAAGATTCTAAAAGTTGTTCAGGTCAATCCCCGAGCACTTTTATAGCATTCTGAACACTTTGAAGGACACTCAAACCTATTATTCTTTGTTGAAGAAAATCATCTATAAAAACTTTAGGGATCCACCAATATATAACTCAAGACCCATTAATACACTTATTCCAATGAAATACGCTGCACTACTTATCTTATAGTTATACCCAATGCTCAAGGGTTTAAGTCTTGAACAAGGTAATTGGACCTTTGTGAGCAACTGAGGATATTTTTACCACATATGGATCATCGGGCTTGTGTAAGTCTTAGGACTATATGGCAAGGGCGATGAAGACATTGCTTATATGTGCAAAACAATGGTTTCAAAGTGGGATTTTAGAATAGTATCTCTTACCTCAAGGATCCTCAATAAGGAGAGAAGATAGGACCGATGATACTATTCAACAACTTTTGGTGGGAGATACCCTTGACACTCTTACGTTACTGGTAGTCCTAACCTGGTTAGAGTAATTAGCATGTAAACTATATTACTTTACAAAAATATATTTAAAAAAATGAAATCTCTTTCACAACATCATTGCTTTTGCTTGCCAAAGTAAACTTCTCAAGCATGAAAAATTAAATGATTTTGATGAAAACCTATAAAGTTTCACTGGTTAGTCACTCGAATTGAGGTTAAGGATTGCCTTTCTTTGAGTTATTAGGATGGTGACTTCTATCAAAGTTGGAAATATAAGGTACACAACCTAGCTCTGAGCCACAACCTTTACTAAAGTCTTACACTTAGTCCCAATCTTTCATATGTGATTACGGGTTTTACTAGCTCGTTCTTCCTTACGACCCATTTTTTAACTTTTTTGTACTAGATTTTCCTACTTTCTTTTCCTGTAATTTACTTAAATTCCCTGTAACTGTATTATGTCTTATGATATTAACCATGCAACACTAACAGAGGCCTATGTATGTATTTATATTTTATTTACTATACATTCTACTACTTTACTTTATTGTTTATTTATTTTTTCATGTATACTTTACTTGCAAAACAAAGGCAACAATATCAACAAAGTCTTAATCCCCCTAAACAAATACAACAAAAAAAATCACTCTTTTAAAAATTTTAACACACTTTTAAACCTTTTGAACGCCCTTAATCCACCCCTTTTGGGTTTACGAGGACTTCTCGGATAAAGTAACCTACAGTTGCTAACAAGGGTCCTCCAGTTTAAATAAGCTTAACAACTTGTTTAAATTAAGTGAACTAAAAAAAAATAGTGAGGTCGGGATGATAGAACCGTGGGATCTTAACTAGCATTGTTCAATTTAAATTAAAATAAAGTCCATTAATATCCAAACAAATTACAAACCTTGGAGCTACTACTACAACAAAGAACTCAAAGCAAGCTCTATGGGAAGCATGACCTAGATTTAAGAAAAGAACATCTTCGAAAGAGCAAAAGGGATCTTCACTAGTAAAAAATTTCCTTAATTTAATTAAAAAAGCCCATGGGATTTCAAGGTAGTTCGCCTAATGCGACATAAATCCTCACATTAACTTTAGGTCTTTGCATGACCATGTTGTGCAATTTAAGCCCTAACTCTTTTAGGACTCTGAGGTCGTCATTCGATATAACATTGTTGATCTCACTTTTGTTGAGGTCTAGTCTTTCTTCCTTAAAAGCCTAGGATCTAGCCATAGGACTTTTCTGTTGACTATCTTAGAGGACTAATGATGGAACCCTACCCCATTAGAAATTCTAAACACTTCTTTACTCTTATTGGAGTTCCATATGTTTGGTTTTGACCTCTAGTACTTAGCAGGATGAAACCAACATGGGGGAGCTCAAGAAGTGTCTCTATAAGACTATCTAGCCTTAAGGTTAGCCTAGGGTTGTGTGATCTTGGTCAGTCTCACAAAAACACACTAAAACCACTCACTTTCACTCACAACATAAAATCCTAAACCAAGCATGCTTAGTCTGATTCCCTACACTTTTGAAAACTCATGTGGGTGTCCCTTGGCCTTTTGCTAGGATGGCTTTGACCAACAGATGGAAGATCTAAAATAGAGGATTTCCTTGGTTTCATGGCACCATATGGGTAATTTTGTGATTAGCATCCTCATTAAACCCCAATTTTACTAAAAATTTCCAACTTTGGCCTTTTAGCCCCAAACTTTTTCATAATTACCAAAATGCCCCTTAAACCCCAATTTTCCCAAAATTGCCCAAATTCTCTTCAAAAATCATCTTAAACCATTTTAAGACACTCAAATTGCCCAAAACACCCCAAAAATCTCAAAATTCTCAAAATACCCCCAAAATTACCAGAATACCCCTTATGCCCCAAAAATCCCCAAAATTTCCAAATTTACCCTATATGTCCCTAAAATCTATCTTAACCACTCATTGACCCCAATTGTCCCCAAATCCACCAATTTTAGCCAAAATTCCCAAATTGCTACTAAATGCTTAAAGTCCCCAAATAAACTTTAATTTCCACAAAATTCATTTCCATCTCACCCAATTTCAATTCCAAACTTGATTTCAACACTCTAATCCCAACCTATATCAATTTGGAGCCTAGTTGAACCAATCTTCAATACCCTAAATTCAATTTCGAGCCAAAATCCCCAATTTGACCATACTCTCAAAATCCCATCAAATTGAATCTCATAACTTATCCAATTTCCCAAAATTTGAATCATAAACTCTCATAACACTCTCCTAGACCAATTTGAACCGTCAATTGGCCTAGAACCAAACTCAAACCTAACCCAAATCTAATTTAACCAAAACCCCCAATTTTGCCCAAATTTCTAAATTTCACCAAATTAAACTGCATAACCTCTCAATTTCTACCCAATTGACTTCTCAATCACTCATGACAATATTACACCAAATTGAACCCTCAATTGATCAAAATCCAAACTCTAGTCAAGCCCAAACCCAAGTTCAAGTCTAAACCATGATTTTGATCCCAAACCCTAAATTCACCTTAAGCCACTTGGTCCAAACCAACCTTGGTTACCACAACCACAATTTAGACCCTAAGAACCAGCCTAGACTGACCTAGCCTAGCCTAGTGGTGTCATAGAGCAAGGGTCCCTTGAATTTGGGGATTTCTTCCCAAAACTGGCTAAACCAATGAGATCCTTCTCACCAGCCTTCCAAGCTACCAAGGTTGTCACCATTAACTCCACTGAGCTCTCTGACTCAGCTAGCCACCAGCTCAACCTTTCATGGCCATCTTGGTGGCCGAAAAACACCATGCCCGAGAGGTCCCAAATAGTTCAAACCCAAAATTGGGACTCTCTGAGCTGGCTCACTTCTATTGGCCAATTGCATCGTTTATCCCTCCACACAAGCATCCTCTCTGCCCCCCTGGCTTTCCATGGTGGTAGCCATGACTCTCTCTATAAATTGAGCACCCCTCACAACAAAGTGGAGAGATCATCCAATTTCATAGGGGAACTCTACCAATTTGTATCCAAAGCTCCTTGCAACCTTTCTAAGTTCAATTCCACTGTCTTCAACCACTCATTTCCCCTGCTTGAGCTTAATTTCAAAGCTCAAAAATAGGACCATTTTTTGGACATTCCACTAAACTCCACCAATCCCCAAATTGAAATGCTCTTAAGCTTCACCAGAGCAAGAGAGAAAGTTCCCCACTGAAAGCCCCATCCTTTATGCCCTCCGCACCAGACTTTAACCAAGGCCGCACCACACTCCGAACAAACTCTTACTTATACCCCATATCATAGGAAGGTGACGCTTAGAGCACATTTATGGGACTCCAGAGAATCTTCTACAAGCATCCAATTGAGGTCACACCCTTTAGACAAAGATATAACTCCAAATCCCTAATTGTTGGCTTGATTTCATCAATTATGAAGTAAAATTATATTTCATACACATGTGACCGTATAGATAGGTTTGTCTGGCCTAAATGAAGCTGTAGGAACAAATCTTATGCAATTTGGTTAAGTATTGAGTGAGATAGTAGGTCTAGAAGTTGGACGGTTCTCGGGTTAGGTTAGTTGGGGACAATGACCAGGACCGTCCGATCGCACATGTATCAGATGAACGACTCAATTCACATTGGACGAAGGATATGTTCGTGAACCACATATTAAGGTGTAAAGTTCAATAAATTAGGAACAGCAACATGCGCTTTCAGAGATGCTAAGGTTGAGTTTGTTCACACTTGGACAAGTAGATAATTATGGCATTTTTTATTTAATTAACTACTAAAAATTTGAAAAATCATAACTTGGTGTTGAAAAGTCATAAAAATAAAATAATAGTACTCTATTTCTTAGTGAACAGAATAAAAAATTATGAACTAAAAATAAAATTATTTGTCAATTACTTTATTTTTAACTAATTAAAAAATCCAGAGCTTGTTTTAATTATAGTTAATTAAATATTAATCACTATGACTTGAAATTTGGAGAGTTTGTTCCACATGTGATTAGGAGTGTTCTCTAGTTTTTCCAAAGTTAGATAACACCCCTAACTATAAAAGCCACAATTTTCAAAGTTAAGTTATCATTTTTTTATTTAAATAATTATATAAATTAAAATATAAGTTAAAAAAATATGGGACTTATTTTGGTATGTTCACTGTGGTTAGAAGACCCTACAAAAATATTAAATGAGTTTCAATAATTTAATGCTTTATGTTATGTAATTAAGTCCTTAAAACCTATAAAAATNGGGGGAACTCTACCAATTTGTATCCAGAGCTCCTTGCAACCTTCCTAAGTTCAATTCCACTGTCTTCAACCACTCATATCCCTACTTGAGCTTAATTTCAAAGCTCAAAAATAGGACCATTTTTTGGACATTCCACTAAACTCCACCAATCCCCAAATTGAAATGCTCTTAAGCTTCACCAAAGCAAGAGAGAAAGTTCCCCACTGAAAGCCCCATCCTTTATGCCCTCCGCACCAGACTTTGACCAAGGCCACACCACACTCTGAACAAACTCTTACTTATACCCCATATCATAGGAAGGTGACGCTTAGAGCACATTTGTGGGACTCCATAGAAGCTTCTACAAGCATCCAATTGAGGTCACACCCCTTAGACAAAGATATAACTCCAAATCCCTAATTGTTGGCTTGATTTCATCAATTATGAAGTAGAATTATATTTCATACGCATGTGACCGTATAGATAGGTTTGTCTGGCCTAGATGAAGCTGTAGGAACAAACCTTATGCAATTTGGTTAAGTATTGAGTGAGATAGTAGGTCTAGAAGCTGGACGGTTCTTGAGTTAGGTTAGTTGGAGATAATGACCAGGACCGTACGATCGCACGTGTATCGGATGAACGACTCAGATCACATTGGACGAAGGATATGTTCGTGAACCACAGACTAAGGTGTAAAGTTCAATAAATCAGGAACAACAACGTGCGCTTTCGGAGATGTTAAGGTTGAGTTTGTTGCCGCTTGGACAAGTAGATAATTAGGGCATTTTTTATTTAATTAACTACTAAAAATTTGAAAAATCATAACTTGGTGTTGAAAAGTCAAAAAAATAAAATAATAGTACTCTATTTCTTAGTGAACAAAATAAAAAATTATGAACTAAAAATAAAATTATTTGTCAATTACTTTATTTTTAATTAATTAAATACTCTAGAGCTTGTTTTAACTATAGTTAATTAAATATTAATCACTATTACTTGAAATTTGGAGAGTTTGTGCCACATGTGATTAGGAGTGTTCTCTAGTTTTTCCAAAGTTAGATAACACCCCTAACTATAAAAGCCCCAATTTTCAAAGTTAAGTTATCATTTTTTTATTTAAATAATTATATAAATTAAAATATAAGTCAGAAAAATATGGGACTTATTTTGGTATGTTCACTGTGGTCAGAAGACCCTACAAAAAATATTAAATGAGTTTCAATAATTTAATGCTTTATGTTATGTAATTAAGTCCTTAAAACCTATAAAAATTTAAATAAATAAAATATAATTTTAAAATTATAATAATTGATTCACAGTGAAGATAATGATAATGTTAAATCTCTGTAAAAACTTGAATTCAATTTGAAATGCATTTCATATCAAAACTTATTTTTCAAGTAAATCAGAATTTTTGCACTAAAATAATTAACATAAATAAAATATAATTAAGGAAATTATGAACAGTGGTTTGGAGTGATCTTTGTGACACAAGGCACTCTAAAAACAAAAATTGGTGTTAAAATAAATAGTTAATTTTTTAGCTAATTTTTAATTAAAAAAATAANTCACTAAAATAATTATCATAAATAAAATATAATTAAGAAAATTATGAACAGTGGTTTGGAGTGATCTTTGTGACATAGAGCACTCTAAAAACAAAAATTGGTGTTAAAATAAATAGTTAATTTTTTAGCTAATTTTTAATTAAAAAAATAAAAAATAATTAAAAATCACAAAAAATATAAAAAATATGGCAAACTGTTAAAAATTGTTTCCTCATCAATTGAAATCTTTTAAAATATTTTTCATAATTTTCTAAATAAAGTTATGTATTTTTAAATACTAAAATGNAAAAAAATATGACAAACTGTTAAAAATTGTTTCTTGATCAATTGAAATCTTTTAAAATATTTTTCATAATTTTCTAAATAAAGTTATGTATTTTTAAATACTAAAATGTATTTTTCTTAATTTTGCATTAAAATAATTACAACAAATAAAATAAAAGTCATAAAAATAAAAAAAATTGTTTCTTAAAGTTTTTTGAACTCAGAGAGACTAAGGAAAAAAAATAAAAAGTCTTTTTTGAAATTAAATTATATTTTTTATTTAATTAATCATTAAAATCAATAAATAATTTTAATAATTAAAATATAATTCAAAAAATCATGAAATTTGGTCCAAGTGGCCCTCTAACCTAGATGAACCTCTAATAGTTTTTCTAGGGACAGAAACTATACTTTGATTAATTAAATGAATTAACATTGAAAATTCTTATTTTTGAGTAAAATAATTACAAAAATTAAATAAAAATAAAAAAAACATAATTTCATATTTAATATTTTAATTAAGCCATGAATGGGGTACCATGAAAATTTCAAAGTGATTTGA
Organism: Phalaenopsis hybrid cultivar; assembly: GCA_002079205.1. Classification (NCBI taxonomy): domain Eukaryota; kingdom Viridiplantae; phylum Streptophyta; class Magnoliopsida; order Asparagales; family Orchidaceae; genus Phalaenopsis; species Phalaenopsis hybrid cultivar. Next base: position 122,858 of record JXCR01082397.1, read on the forward strand.
GTTCAATTTAATGAATTATGAGGTGGAAAGCCCTGAGGGCAAAATGGTAATTATGAGATTTTGATTCCCTAATTATATTTTAGGTTAAGTCAAAGAATAAATGGGTAATATTGATCATAATGAACTTCTTTAGATGATTTAAAGATGAAGGGATAAGAGGTAGAAACTAACTCACCACTTTTCTATGGAAAGGGTAAAAAATGTAATTTTTATAAATTATTTTGACTTGGAGCTTAACCTAATTGGATGATCCAAAGGTAGTGGGCTTGAGTTAGGAAGATAATAACCTACTTATTTGAAGCCCCTTAATTGGTGATCAGATGATAAACATGAGCTTTTTAACGAGAATTAAATTCACTTAATTTAACATTTTGATTATTGCAAATTTACGCTGAAAGCTTGATTTAAGGGCTTAGTAGTGAGCTAGGCTTGATTTGAATTTTTCTAATAAGGTTTAGAAAAGAGAAACATAATTAATCATAATAATCCTTAAAACACTACAAGCCTAACTTTAATTGTAGGCCTAAGATCCTTAATGACTTGAACTTTCCCTTAGGGGTGTCCACTTACATAACTATTAAATAAAACATCAAGTAAAAGTCTGAGTACCCCTCATGGGATAATTAAAATAATAAGCTTCATTGAGCACAGGGTAGATTAATCCATTAAATCTAAATTTAACTTCATAAGATCAATCAAACAATATAATAAGTCCAAATGAACTCGAAACGATTCAAATGGTTCTAAAAGTTATTTATGGTTATGCCCTAAAAACTATTATGATCTTCTGGATATTTTGAAGGACAACTGAATTTATTATTCTTTTTTTAAGAAAATCACCCATTAAAACTTTTAGGGACCCACCAAGTTATGCTTCGGGACTCAATAATTCACTTAAATCAATAGAAATGTCATACACTACTTATCTGATATTAATTAACCCAATGCTCAAGAATTTGAGTCTTCTCTAAGGTATTTAAATCCTTGTGAGCAACTAGGGATATTTGTTTTTGTCACATATGGATCATCGGGCTTGTGTAATTCGAAGGTCTTGGTGGCTAGGGCGATGAAATTAATGCTAATGTGTGCTAAGTGAGGCATATGAAGTGAGAGTTATAATAGTATCTCCTACCTCAAAGACCCTCAATAAGGGGAGAGGTTAAGGACTGATGATACTATTCGCTAACTCTTGATGAGATTGTGGCATCCGAAACTTTTAGGTTGTCTGTAGTCCTAGCTCGATCAAAGTAATTAACCTATGGACTACACTACTTTGCAAATTATTTACAAAAATAAAATTTTTTTTTGCTTGTTAAAGTAAATTCTACATGTATGAAAACTAATTTAAAAATGGAAATTTATAAAGGTCCATGGTTAAGCACTTGGATCGAAGTTAGGGCTACCCTCCATAGATTATCAGGTTGGTAGCTCTAACTCAATGTTGGAAAGCACACAATCAAGCTCTGAGTCCCCACCTTTACCAATGTCTTACACTTAATTTTGATCTTCTATATGTGACTACGAATTTTGTTTTACTTGCACATGTTTTATTATGACTCATTTTTTGAATTTTTCTATACTGAAAGCTTCTGTTTACTTTCCTACAATTTATTTAAATTTCTTATAAATTTATTACGCTTTATCAAGCTAACCATGCAGCAGTAGCAGATTCTTAGGTACGCATTTACATTTTATGCATTACAATTTTTTAATTTACCTTACAATATTTTTTTTTCTACCTGCATTTATTTACTTACATGCAAAACTAAATCAAAACTGAAAAAACACAAAAACAAATTTGCAAAATTAAATTTACATTTTAAAAATAACAACGAATGAACATAATACACTCATTTTGGGTTTACGAGGGTTTCTCAGATGAGGAAACCTACGGTTGCTAACGGGAATTCTCTGGTTAAAATGAGCTTAACAACTTGTTTAGACTAAGTAGATTCAAGAGAAAATGGTGGTGTCGTAATGAGGGAACTGTAGTATCCTAACTGGTGTCGCTCTAAGTAAATTAAAACTCCCTCTTAATGACACTTGAACAACAGTAACAACAAAACTTGTTACTTAAACTATAAGAGTGTAAGTTCTTACCTGGAGCTGTCACTTCAACAAGGAGCTTGGAGCTAACTTTGTGGGTAGCGTGACAAAAATGTATAGAAGAAAAACTTTGAGAGAGCAAGTGGATCTACAAAAAAAAATTTCCTTAAAATTAAATAACAAGTCAGAGGACTTAGAGGTAGCTCGTCTAGAACGACATAAATCCTCAAGTTATCTTTAGGCCCTTGTACAAACATGTTGTGCAATTTAATCCCTAACTCACTTTAGGCTCCGAGGTCGTCATTCGTTATGACATAAACTCTCACACCTTCCAGCTATTTGTACGACTTTGTCATTCAAGTGTAAGCCCTAAATAATAATAAATGGTAGAATGAAACATATAATAATATCTTCTCAAAGTTGAAGGCAAACCATATGATAGCTCGGGAAGTCACAGAGGTTCTTCTCAGGATACGTAGCATCCTCTAGTTTCCTGCCTTTGGATTCTGAAAATAATCGTTCCCGTTTGATCTTTCTCACTTGATACTCCTTTGTCAGCACTTGAAATCCCAACACTTTAGAATTTTTTAAGACAATATATTCTGATCTAAATATGATTTTTTTTAAGTGATTTTGATTGTCTAAGATGTAATTAAATATAAGAGCTTATCCTTATAAAAAACTTTGGAACCCAACTTAATATAAACTCTGTCTAAACTCTTATATTAGATAGGAGAATTTGTCGGTTAACATAAAGATTTCAAAAACTAAAACGGATGTAAAAAATTCTTTAGCTTATTTAATCAAGAGTTACTATAAAGTAACGTGTTTATTCCCTGGGATATGTATGTCATTTGTGGTGTTGTACTAGTTTATTTAAATGAATGCATATATGAGATTGGTTTGGTTTTGTATTTTCAAAAATTAACATATTGCTTTTCAANCAAGTAACATGTCTATTTGCTGGGATATGTATGTCATTTGTGGTGTTGTACTCATTTATTTAAATGAATGCATATATGAGATTGGTTTGGTTTTGTATTTTCAAAAATTAACATATTGCTTTTCAAAACTATATATATATATATATATATATATATAATTAAAATCTCACACTTCTCATGTTAATGACCGGCGAACTTAAATCCTCCTATCTTCCATGCTATTTACATAATCAGATATCATGCTAATGTAAGCCATGAGTAAAAAATGGCAGGATGAAACATTTAGTAATATCATCTTTGAAACCAAAGCCAAACAACTAGATACTTTGAGAAGTCATCGAGGTTCTCCTCAAGATTTGTGCATCTCCTACTTCTCTTTCCTTTATATTTCAAAAATAATTACTCCTACTTAATCTACTCCCTATTGGTTTTTCATGCCTTACCTTGAACAATAAACTTTTATTCTTGAAGATGAACACCTCTGATCATTACCAAGTGTTCTTTAAGTGTTTCAGTCGCTTAAGATGTAATTAACTATAAGAGTGTGCCTCTATAGAGAGCTAAAAGACCCAGATAATATAAACTCTGTCTAATCCTAAGATTAGATAGAGGAACTTGTCGATTAACATATAAAAATAATTTGGAGAACAAACAGATGTCATAAACTCTTTTAATTTATTTAATTGAGCCTGCTAACAAGTAAGGTGCTTATTCTTCAGAATAGGTGCACTGCTTTTAGTGTTTTGTTCGGTCATTTAAATTATTAAATTGTATGGAATCTATTCGGTCTCACACTTGTCAAAATTAAAATACTATATTTTCAAAATCAAAATTACACCTGTGTGTGTGTGTGTGTGTGTGTGTGTGTGTGTGTATGGTAGAAAAAGCTTTATAAGGCTCCCTGCATGTTGCACAAATAAAGTATTACAAAAGACTCAACTTGGGAGGCCCTCAAACTAGAAAAACCAAAAACAAACAAAGAAGGACTTTAGCCTATAGAGGGTGACCTCACCACAAAAAACCCTACAAAGAAAGTAAAATAAAAGGGGGGAACTTATATATATATATAT
>JXCR01082397.1:127408-152440 GCA_002079205.1 Phalaenopsis hybrid cultivar
TATATATATATATATATATATATGTTTTAGCCTAAAGGAGGAACTCTCTCCAACAAAACAACATAAGTATACCAAATTACATGTATACCCCCGACTAAAACAAACAAAGTTCAATAAGGAGCACAACTTCCTTTGGAAGACCAGCACAGGCCATGGTCACAAGCAAGGATCCCAACAATCTTTTTTGAAATCTTAGGTAAGGAATTTGAAGTTTGTCCCCCTGAATTAACAGGTGGAAGGGGGAGAGAGAGTGGTGGAAACCTCAGCATGGTCTGAATTTGCACCCTCTAGAGCCAGGAAGTTAACAAGCCTGTTTGCTTCCTTATACACAAAGGAGAACAGTATCTTAATCTTAAGGCTAAGATTCTTAATCTTGTGAATCCACTGGTTGATGTGCCAAGGGGATGAAAGATTAACAGTCAGCAGCTCCACCAGAAGGGAAGAGTCCACTTCAGCAATGATCCACTTCCACTTGCTCCCTTAACAAATTTTAGGGCCCAGTAAAGAGCAGCAGCTTCAGAGTCTAGAGCATCTTCATTAATATAAGGGGCCTTAAAATAGAGCAAGGTATGCCCTGTGTGGTCTCTGAAGATCATCCCTATTCCAGCTTTCTTGTTTGTGTAGCTTCCATCAATGTTGATTTTAATGAAGGGGTAAGGAGGCTTCTCCCATCTAACCTTGATGATCTTAATATTTTTTGCATCAATAGTGGGTAAGGTCTGCAGGATCTTAGGAAAATTCTTCCAACTTATCAGCTTCTTTAAATATGTCAGACAGTTAGTCATCACATTTGTAGTGCTTGCCCCACTCTCCTCATGTTTGACCTTGTTTCAGGCCAACCAAAGGAACCAGACAACAATGAAAGGGATTGGGATAAGGTTTATCTCCTGCTAATCTTTAAGACATTCAATTATGTTACCCCATCCAATATTTATCAGGTTTATATTCATTTGGGAGGTCAATCTATTCCGAATATCCCTAGCAAACTTACACCTGAAAAATAGGTGATCCCTGGATTCCTGGTCATGCTTGCAGAGATGACACCTTGATGACCCTTTCAGACCTTTTAGTTTCAGAATGTCATCAGTAGGAATTAAGTTATTTAGGACTCTCCAAGAAAAGAATAGCATGGAAGGAGTTAAGTGTTTCTAGCATAAGGATACATTCCACTGGCAAAGGTCCTAGCTGAACAAGTTATTTTGGATGTCCTTTAAAAGACTTGACCTGGTCCTGTTCATGAGATTGAGTTGATCTTTGTTATTTTTGTCAAATTGGATTGTTGAAATGAAGCTAACAGAAGGTTCCTTCAGGAGATTCTTTAAAGTGTCCTCAGACCAGACATTACCATTCCAACAGTCTTTGACTAGTAAATCCCCCTCCTTATCTTTCTGCAGTGGCTCCAAATATTTTGTAGGGCACCAATTGTCCTTCCAAAAGTTGATATCACCATGGCCCAGCTCCCATCTTAGCAATTTGTCAATGTCACCCCTGACCTTAAGCATCTAGATCCATGTCCTGGAATCCCCCCCAGGGTAATCAAATTTGTAATATTTGTCCTGCATGAACTTTGCCCATAAGCTTTCATTCTTTCTGAAGTTGATCCAATGTTTACATAAGCTAATGTATTGCATATGGTGTAAGCCTTTAAAGCCCAATCCACCAGCTTCCCAAGGTTTAGCCACTCTTTGCCAGCTTGCCCAAGTCAATTGTTTTATGTTCCCAGCCCAAAGGAATCTATTAAATGTTCTTTCCAGCATCAAGGAGGTGCTTCTTTTCATTGTTGCCACTTGAAGGACATAAAGAGGGATAGAGGTTAGGATGCTCTTAAGTAGGGTGATCCTTCCACCATTGGACAGGTAAGAGTTAGACCACCCGTGGAGAGTGGAGGTTATCTTGTCAGTAACCTCATCAAATTGAGTCAGTTTGGTTCTTCCACTGGTAAGTTGAAACCCCAGATATTTGAAGAGAAGGCTCAGGCTTGAGAAACTAGTGTAATCATGCATCCACTGTTTGATTGGAAGAGAGACTCTTTTGTTGACCAGGATCTCACATTTTTCCTTATTGACTTTCAGACCAGACACCTGTTGGAATGTTTGCAAACACTCCATGATGTACTTGGTAGCAGACTTAGTGGCCCTAGTAAACATAAGAATATCATCAACATAGATCAGATGGCTAATATCCATCTTAGCTCTGTTGTGATAAGTTTTGAGGCTTTTTCTTTTTTCCTGGCAATCAATGAGTCTAGAGAAGTAATCCAGGACCAGGATGAAAATGGTAGGGGATAGAGGGTCTTTTCCATTTATAAAGACAAAATTGGTATTATCCTCCAGCCATCTTTTAATTATCAGACAGAACTCCCTGGAATAGCCCCTAGCCTCCAAGCATTCTATAATGTAGTTCCAATTCACCATATCATAAGCCTTCTTCAAGTCAAGCTGGTAAATAGCATTTCCCCCTCTACAAGGTTTCTCCAAATCCTATAATAGTACTTGTGCCAGGAGAATGTTGTCCCCTATGCTTCTACCTTTCATAAAAGCAACCTGGTTAGTGCTGACTAGTTGAGGTAATGCTGGCTGGAGTCTATGCACTAGAATTTTGCTTATAGTTTTGCGTATGACATTGTTAAGGCTCAAGGTTCTATACTGGATCCAGTTGTCCTTGATAAAAGTCTTTGGGAAGAACACAATAGTGGAGGCACTGAAGTAATTAGGTAGGGAGTTACCTTTGAAAAAGTGTTGGATAGCTTTAATCACCTCCACCTTAATTACATCCCAGGCTTTTTTGTAAAAATCTGCTGTAAACCCATAAGGACCAGTAGATTTGGAACTGTCAATGGAATTTAAAGCTCTTTTAATCTCCTCCTCATCTGGTATATAAGTTAGGTTCAGACTGGCAGTGAACTGCTTGCTGTCAGCAAACACATTGCTGTCAATGTGCTCTCTATCAATGTTATTCCCATTCATATGGTTGTGACAATACTGCTCAGCACTTTCAACAATCTCCTCCTCTTATCTAAGCTAAGTTCCATTTTGATCTTTGATGGAATGAATAGTATTGCTTTTTCTCTGGTATTTAATCAGGCATGATAAAATTGGTGTTTCTGTCTCCTTCAGTGAATTGAGTTTTAGCTGCCTTTTGTTTGAGGAATTGTTCTTGCCAGTGTACAACATTTAAGAGCTTCTCATTAGCCTCTAAAAGAGTAGCTTCATCAGCCTTCCCTTTGCTATGCTCCTCCTCCAGGTCAATCACCTCCTTTTCAGCCTTATCCAAAATCTTCAGAAGATCCCCAAAGGTGTCCCAGCTCCACTTTTTAGGAGCCTTGCCCACCTTATTTTGATTAAGCCACAAATTGATGAAGGGGTCAGGGTGAGTGTCATTCTTCCAATTTTCTTTAATAATCTTCAAGAAGTTCAAATGTTGAGACCACACATTCAAGTATCTGAATGCACTTTTCTGGCCAGTCACCTTACTGCCAATAGAGATCAGTAAAGGCCTATGGTCTGAACCAGCTAGGCTTAGGTGTGTGATAGATGTCTGCAGAAAGTTTTGAATCCATTTATCATTTGCAACCACTCTATCCAACCTTTCCCACATGTCCTTGCTTCTCCAAGTGAAAGTAGGGCCACTGAAGCCAATGTCAAATAACCCAATTTTTTGAATATTGTCATTAAAAAAAGATATAGTTCTAGGGTTGGGAGTTCTGCCCCCCTTCCTCTCAGCAGGAGAGGAGATGCAGTTGAAATCTCCTCCACAAGACAAGCCTTATCAATTGATCCTTGGATGTACTACAGGGTCTCCCACAGTTCAGTTCTAGCAGATTTGGAGCTTCTTGCATAGACAAAGGAAGCAAAAACCTCCATATCCACAAAGCTAAGATTCATATGCAAGACTTGAGTGTGGTTCAGTAAAATATAGCACTTCATTTCTTTCCTACAAAATACCCAAATTTTGTTGTTGATATTAGTGAACAGATTGAAACCAGGGAAGGATTTGGCAATTTTCAAAGTGTTGAGATGAACCATAGGTTCCAAAATGGCTATGCACCAAAATTTATGTTTTTTTATTGAGATATTTGAGTCTTTTTAGGGATAAAGGGCGGGCAATCCCCCTTATATTCCAACACAGTAAATTGATCATGGGGAGGAGGGGGGGAAGAGTAAGGTTGGGATCTGGACCTAGTCCTCCTTCTAGATTTGTTAAAAATTCCTTTTTTTTTGATTGCTTGATGCTTCCAATATTTGTAACTCCTTTCCTTTCTCTTGTTTCAGATCTTCTGGTTTGGAATTCCTTTTCTTTTTAGTTTTTTGAAGTTGTCAATCTAACTCCAGTTCTTTGTTCATTGCTTCTACCAATTCTTGGGTAGGGAAATCCACCACTAATTCATCCACATGGTTCCTTAAATTTATGGGAGACAAGGGGGCTAGCATCACCTCCCCAACTGTCTCTACATTTGAATGGGTCTCTAAAGAATTTTCCTTTACAGAGTCCTGACAAGCAAGTGCACTAATATTCTCAGCTGTCCCTGCCACATAGGAGATTTTCTGATGGATGTTAGTCTCTTCTGTCCCTGTTACAATGGAGATCTTCTTGTGACCTACTTTACTTCCAACATTCAGGAGATTATTGTTTGCATCAACCAATTCCTACTGAGGGTGATGGATTGGCCTTCTATGAGGGGGTTTAGCCTGTAGCATCTCTCTCTAGTATGACCAAACATTTTTCAATGTTGGCAATAATAGGGTCTTTTCTCCATAACTACTTCTTGCCAAAACCCCTTCAAAGTGTCCCCAATCCATATCCTCTTAACATCAGAAAGTGTGACATCCCTTTCCACTAGAATCATTGCACTGGATAGCCTGGCTTTGTTATAAGTGGCAGCATCTACCTTCAAAGGTGTACCCAAGGTACACCCAATATTGAAGAAGGCATTCAGTTTAAATAGGTGCAGTGACAATTTAGGTAGCTTAAACCAAATAGGCACAGTGGGGGGTTCTTGTGAGGGGTCATACTTAGGAGACCATTTTAAAATTTTCATTTCTGTTCCAGCTATGATGATTGATTGTTTAGCAAAAATCTTGGCATAGTCCTCTTCCTTTGTCAGCTGGATTAGGAGATGCCTGCCATCCAACAGACCTAGCTTCCAATCTGAGATTTTTAAAGAATCAAAGTATTTCCTTACAAGTTCCATCTTTGGATGCCCCAAGATAAATTTACTAATGAGTGTGAACTGAACATCCAAGTTTAGTTCAACAATATCTTTTTCAGAGAAAATAGCAGCCGGTTCCCCATCTTTAGATCCCACAGGATGGATGCAAGAAGCTGAACCTCTCCCTGCAGCAGTGTTGTGGAATTCTTGAGGAAACACTAGGAGGACAGGATCCACCAAGGGGGAGGAAGGGTTTCCTACCACCCCAACATAAGTAGCTTAAGTCCATTGCAAATTCATCTCCAGATCAATAGGGGTGGTCATGGTTCACCAAACAACACCCCCAATAAACAATGAACTACAAGAAACAAAAAACCTGAAGGTGACTTGTTCCAAAGGAACCAGCCAGCTTAAACCTCAGAAAGGACAAGTAACACAGCTCCCCCATCTAAAGAAGAAAAAAAAAACTCCAGGCCAGAGTCAAACCCCAACCTAGAGGAGGCAAGAGATGGCTTGCTACTTTAGCAAATCAAAGTAACAGTAACTACTTCACATAAATCAGCACAGAGCAGCAACCTCCTTTAGCCAACCAATAGAACAGTGATGGAGGACTAAAAGTACCACTCCAACCACTCTTCCCAACCCTTAGAGCCCCCTTGAAGAGAAAGCAGACTCCTTCAACTAGCTCTTTTATTTATATATATAGTAAAAGAGCGGCTCGTGGCTCCATACGTGTTGATATAAAAAGTGGTTACAAATTGAGGGAAGTAAAGCGAATCCCCACCTAAAAGCAAAAAGAAAAAAAAGATAAGTCCTAGGGGTTCCCCAATCCATAATACAACTCCACACAAAAAGTTAAAGAGCAGAAAGATATAGAATACCCAAATATTACATCATATCAAAAAAAGTAAAGCAGACATTTAAACTATTCCCAAAAAAGAGAGTTGCACACAACACCACCAAAAAAGGTAATCGAGGACATCTTTAGCCAGAGTGTAGCAGAAGAAATTACGCTGAGAGCATCGTTAAAGCTTAAGTGGTGCTCCACATAAATAAGAAAGATCGAAAGAGTTAAGTCGAAACCAAAAAACTAAAAGTCTTCAAAGGCCTGCACACCGTAACAAACGTAATATGGTTTTGGATATTCAACATTAACTCCCTATTCAATAACTCATGAGGTCTTCCAAAGTCCAAATATAAAGATAAAGTTACTATTAAACATCAGGTATGCTGTAGCATCCAAACAGTTCTAAGGAAAAGAGATACCCAAAGCCAGCTAAATACCAAACAGAAGCCAATGCAAAAAATTAGCATTAATGATAGAAATATTATAGATTGAGACAGTAATATTGGTACCACGACAGATTGAAGGTGGCAGAAGAGTAATTTAAAAAAAAACACATGCTTCCAGATACCAAAGCTGAAACTGAGAATAGCCCAAAACAGAAAACTGTTCAGGTAGTGGAGCAAGAAATCAAAAATGAAGAGAGGAAAACACCTCCAAAAAATCGCAACAAGCCCAGTGAGCCAAAGATAAATTAACTTTTGATGTAAGGCACATCTAATAGGTCACCATTCAAGAGAAAATGTAATTGCGGTGGGGGCAAAATGCCCACCAAAATTCTACTTAACCCCAGTTTAGCAAGCCAATCGGCAGGGGAATTACATTCCCTATAAATAAAATGCTTATGCATAACCAAGTGGTGCTTTTTAATAAAATCTTAAAATTGTTAAGCAAACAAAGAACAATCCAAGTGATCGGAGAGGCCTTGTTGAACATATTAACAATAGCAATTGAATCTGATTCAATATATATCATATTGAAATGAAAGATTACTACAATCTATAAAGCATACCAAATGGAGAAGCATTCAGCTTCTAAAGGTGTGGAGGCACAAACAAGAGAGGCGAAAAAATTGAGGCAGCTACCCCTATTATCACGAAAAATACCACCCATCCTTGTGCCATTAACAGTCCAGCTCCCATCTACATTTAACTTTACCCAACCAATGGAGGGGGGTTGCCACCTTAGTAAAGAGGCCCTCCTACCCCTCGGGGGGAAAGTATAATGTATGGAAAGGTGCTGATAGACTTTGAGAAAATAATCAAGAATATAGGAGGTGGTATTAGCAGGTGTGGGGGGGGGGGGGGGGCTTCATTTTTTTAAGCATTTCTAGCAGCAAAAAGAAACCACAAAATAACCAGAGGAAATGATTCNAAAGGAACCACAAAATAACCAGAGGAAATGATTCCAGCTTACCATCATATATAGGTGCAACCTTCCAAGTAAAAAGTAATTTGTCCAACTCTGAATATTCATTTAATCTAGTCCAAGTGATACCAAAATATAGCTAACCTCATGCCAAACAATACAAGCATAAAGGCAATCAAAGAAAATATGTGAAGTTTATTCGACCTCACTTTTGCAAATGTAGCACCTCAAAGCCATACGCAAACCTTTCAATTTAAGAATATCATCCAACGACAAAAGCAATAAGAAATATTTCCATAAGAAAAAAGATATAAATGGGGATAAAACATCATTCCAAAGAGTTTTAGTCCAGCGTCGATGGGTAAAAGCATGCATATTTTGATACAGAATTTTAGTGATGGAAGTATGAGAGGTGAATTTCCACATAAGGGAATCCATAATAGTGGATGAAGAAAGTGGTATTTTTGTAACATACCCAGCCTTATCCTCAACCAAAGCCCTAAGCTTAGGCACATCTCAAACTCCGTCGCGCCAAAAATCAAAAACAAGGATGTTATCATAAGAAAAATGAGGCATAGTATAAAAGTTTTCCAATCCCCAATGATCAAACCAAAAGGATAAATTCTCATTACCAATATCCTAAAATATAAACTTTTGTTCAATAGGTCGAACTTTAATCAAAGCTTTCCAAAGTTTAGTGTTACCCATTTTCCATTCAACGATAGTGGGGTGAACTTGAGTGTAATATTTTTTATGAAGAAATTGATCCCATAGCGATGTACCCATACATAATTTAAACCAAATTTTGCACATATTGATCTCAGTAATATGGTTTAGGTTCTTAAAACCTAAACCACCAGCAAAAAGACGTTTGCAAGCCTTATCCCATGTAGACTAAATTTTTCTATGATTACTTCCGGACCATACAAATTTATTAAAAGCCTCTCCAGAATATTTTGTGCACTTTTTTTTCAGATGTAAGACTTGAAGAGCATATAAGGTAATGGTGTGAAGAACACTCTTACGTAAAGTGAGCTTGCCGCCATTAGAAAGAAATGTGTTCCTCCAATTATTTATCTTTATTTTAATTTTTTCCACAACATCATCCATCTGTGATTGCCTTTTCCTACCCTACAAAATGTTGACACCCAGATATTTAATTGAAATGAAGGTCATCTTACAAGATGCATGATTGATAGCCCAGGTGATAAAGTTAGTGCTGACATGCTTACTAAAAACTAGATGGCATTTAGACGTGTTAAAGGTTAATCCCGATGTGAGCTGGAAGTGCCTTAACGTTCTTATTAAATGTTTGAAAGCATTTTTGCTAGCATTGGAGAAAATAATAGTGTCATTGGTTTATTCCATAATCAAGTTAAAACCAGTATCCTTAGTTAGTTCAAGGTTGGAGGAGAATTCTTAATGCATAGGCTTTTTCGACCATGTCAATTAATGTGTAGAAAATAATACTTAGTTTTCTTTATATTTTGCATATTTTTATGGATAAAATTACACTTTAAAGAAAGATATTTTTATTTTTTCTTAAAGATACAACATGTATTAGAAGTGAAACAAAGTTGTGTTTACTTTGAGCAAACGAGGATACAAGGGACTGGCGCCTTGGTGCCATAATCCTTGGCCACCTAGGCGTCAGTCCCAGCCCTAGGAATCTGAGAGATTATTTCTTAAAAACCAACCATTAAGATCTTAGGTGCGACTTCACCAGTGACTTGACGCTAGAAATTTGGGTGTCTAGGAGCCCATAACAAAATAGACAGGCCGGGGGACCGACACCTAGGCTCCATAAACTGTTTGGGTAGTTTTCAACTGTTCAAATCCATGATTTTAGGATTTATTCAGCTGGATAAAATAGCTCTTGGGTGAAGATAAAAGAGTTTTTTTTTTGTGTGAAGGGAAGGAAAGGTTTGGTGTAGGAAATAATAGAATAGGTTTCATTGGTCATTTGGTGAGGAATTTGAGTTGTATTATGAGGAGAGTATTCATGAAATCAGCGAGGGATCTGAAATCCTTGGAGAAGTATTCTTAGAGTATAAGAGAAAAAACTAATTATATTCTATTTCTCTTATTGTATTTCTATAAAAACAATCATTTAATGGATTTTCTTGTTTTAAATGATGCTTTGTGGTGTGTTCTTCACGTTTTCAAAGTAGTTCTCTTTTACTTTTCCTTATAATGTTTAAGTAGGTTATGTATGAGTGCCAAGTATTTCTAAAATTGATTTTTAAACTTGAATGTAATGAGTAAACTTCTAATTTTCATTTAATTTTCATTATGGCCAAGTAATTTGTTGAAATGTGTTGTGATTCATAATGACTCGGGAAAGCTTTGTTAGAACAGTTAGGTTATTTGCATTAATCTATAAGGTATGATGCAAGTACTCTGTAGGGAGAAGAAAATGTTAGAGATATAGTATTTGATGTGTTCAAGTTAGGTTTTAATGAATTAAAACCTATTTAATTAAACTTCTTTATGCACTCAAAGGATGGTAACGAAGAGAGTTGCTTCTATTTTTTACTAGCCATATTCACAATTGACACTTTACATTTCTACATTACCACTTAAACCATTGCAAGAGAAGGTAGCTTTAGAACTTTATAATCATCAATCCAACTAGGATAAGCAAGATTTCTATAGGAGTTAACCTTGAAAATAGATTGTAATTCAGTAGGAGTAATTTGTAGAACCTTTACTTAATTTCAATTCTAGGCAAAGAACTAAACTTAGTAGGCTAGAACTTTTTAAAAGTTTAGTTCCCTCACTTCCTATTGGATTGATATTCTAAACTCAAAATTTGATATTGCTGATACAACACGTGCACTTACGTGAGACCCCTGCATTTGAAAATAGGGTGTATCAAGTTTTGGAGTCTATGCCAGAGAACGACAATGTAGTTAACTTAGGAGAATTTGAGTTGAATCAATTAAACCTAGACAAGGAAATCTAAATTGTTAGTCTTTGTGTGTATTTACTTGTTTGTTTAAAAAAGAAAAATTTTAAAAATATTTTTGTGTGCTTGCTTAATGTGCTTGTGTGGAACCTACTAGTTGACTCTTTAGTCAGTGAATGCATAGTTCAGGACCTACAGGACTTGAATCCTACAATTCAAAACTAGAGAGAAATATTATCAGGATTAGAAAATAGAAGACTCTTCATGAACTTATAAAAGAAATGATGAACAATTAACAAGTTAATTTAGATACCTAAGAATCAACAAATGATCATCATAATGTGCATAAACCATTAAGGGATTACACTAATCCTATGATAGATGAAATTCATGTAAGTATTCAAATCTTTATCATAAAAGCTAGCATATTTGAACTTAAGCCTGCTGTCATCCAAATGGTGCAGGACAACCAATTTGGGGGAACCGCTTTTGAGGATTCAAAATTACACTTAATAAGTTTCTTAGAACTTTGCACTATATTTCACTAGAATTGCATGCCAAATAATGCTATTAGGCTAAGTTTTTCCCTCTTTTTCTTAAGGGATAAAGTCAAAATGTGGTTGAACTCATTGTCACCAAGACCAATTAAAACATGTGGTGACTTAGCCCAAAAATTCCTAGCTTAGTATTTTCTTCATTCAAAAATAGTTAAACCACAAGATGATATTATTTCATTTTGCCAAAACAAAAGTGAGTCGATAAACAAGGATTGAGAATAATTTAAGGAGCTTCTTAGAAAGTGCCCACATCATGCACTGCCTAATTGGCTGATTATTTAGACTTTTTATAATGGTTTAATAGGTTACCTTAGATCTATTATTGATGTTTTCACTGGTGGATCGCTCATGTCAAAGCCATTTGATGAGGCTTATTCTCTGATTGAGGTAATGGTCACTAACAATTTTTAATGGCATTCTGAGAGAGTAAACCCTAGGAAGGTTGCTAGTGAACATGACTCAGATGTGCTTTCAATTCTAACTTCTAAGGTAGCAACCATATCTAGAAAGCTAGACCAATTTGGTATGAAACATCCTCAAGTACCTCTATTAATTGAGGAAAATTCCGTTGGACATTTGTTTAATGTTAATACTTCATCATTTGATACCGTAAATGTGATTAACAACAAGCCTAACAGCCCTTATTTCAATTTTTATAACTTAGGTTGGAAGAAGCATCCTAAATTTAACTGGAACAGGAACTCTGGTGGGACAAACCAACAATGAGGAAATAACCAAGTAAATCCTTTATGAAATTGGAATAACTAAGGTAGTACCAACTATAACCTTCTTATCCTCTAGGATTTAACTCTAACCCATAATTCAAGAAAAAGAAGCTGTCTTGGGAGGAAGTAGTATTGCAAATGGGGAATCAACTGCAAAGTCAAGGTGCAATAATTAGGAACATAAAAAATAAATTGGGATAGATTGCTAACTCACTTAGGAATATACCCCAAAGAACTCTTCCAAGTAACACTGTGATTAATCCTAAGGAGAAGAATATTTAGCATGTGAAAGCTGTTCAATTAAGATGTGGAAGAGAATTGGAGGATGTAGTTCAAAAAGATGTTAAAATTGTAAAGAAGACTATAGAACCTGAAAAACCTTTTGAAGATATTTCTAAAGACTTAGAAAAAATAGTCTCACCAATAAAGATTAATTTTGGAAAACCACCACCTTCATTTCCTCAAATACTCTAGAAACAGAACTTAGATCAAGAATTTTCAAGATTTCTGGAAGTATTTAAGAAGCTGACTATTAATATTCTATTTACCAAGGCTATGGAGAAAATGTCCAGTTATGTAATGTTCATGAAAGACATTCATAATAAAAAGAGGAAGTTTAGAGATTATGAGACAGTAGCACTTAGTGAGGAGTATAGTGTCATCATTCAAAAGAAGCTTTCTTAGAATCTTAAGGATCCTCAGAGCTTCACTATCCAATGTGCAATTGGAGAAAATTTTTTTGAAAAAGCATTATGTGATCTTAGAGCCAGTATAAACATTACGTGATTGTCTATCTTCAAAAGTTTAGGATTAGGGGAGGAGTCTCCTGCTACTGTGACTTTTTAATTAGCTGATCAATTGATCACTTATCCTAGGAGGGTAATAGAAGATGTTCTCGTAAATGTGGAAAAATTTATCTTTCGTGTTCATTTTACTATTTTAGATATGGAGGAAGATAATGAAATTCTTATAATATTAAGTAGACTTTTCCTAGACATTGGCCAAGCCATGATAGATGTGCAAAAAGATGAATTAATTATAAGGGTAAATGATTAGAAAGTTACATTATTATATTAAAATCTAGGAAGTATCCTTCTGAAGAAAATGCAGACGCAAGTTTTAAGATGGATTTAATTGATTATTTTTGTAGTAGTCTTTTTTGAGAGAAATGTGACATCAAAATAGTTGGGTCAGAATTAATTGAGGAAAACTCAGTAAACTTTGTAGATGAATTTGCTCTAGTGGTAGAAGAGAATTAAAAAATTTTTTAGAAGAGTTTTGAAAATCTAAATTTAACAAAAAATAGTAAACCTCTTATTCCTTATATTGAGAAACCCATTGAACTTGAGATGAAGGTGCTCCCCAAATACCTAAAATATGCATACTTGGGAAAGTCTTCTACATTGTCAGTTATCATATCCTCAGATTTGACTCATTTACAAGAGGAGAAATTAATGGATATTCTTAGGAATTATAAGAAAGCATTCAGATGGACCTTAGCAGATATAAAGGTGATTAATCCTTCTAAATGTATATATTGGATTCTGATGGAAAGTAATCATAAACCCCGGGCAGATCCTCAAATGAGATTAAATTCAATTATGAAAGAAGTAGTTAAAAAAAATATATCCTCAGATTTGACTCATTTACAAGAGGAGGAATTAATGGATATTCTTAGGAATTATAAGAAAGCATTCAGATGGACCTTAGCAGATAAAAAGGTGATTAATCCCTCTATATGTATATATTGGATTCTGATGGAAAGTAATCATAAACCCTGGGTAGATCCTCAAATGAGATTAAATCCAATTATGAAAGAAGTAGTTAAAAAAAATATTGAAATGACTTGATGTAAGTATTATCTATCCTACATCAGATAGTGCTTAGGTTGGATATATTCACTGTGTTTCTAAAAAAAAGGAAGTGACCGTGTCCATAGATGAACAAAATGAATTAATTCCCCCCAAACATATCATTGGGTGGCATATATGTATATATTATAAGAAATTAAATTTTGTCACTAAGAAAGATCACTTTTCTTTACCTTTTTCTGGATGAGATATTAGATAAGCTAGCTGACCATCCATATTTTTACTTCTTAGATGGATATTTTAGGTATCATCGGATACTTTTTGCTCTTAAGAATCAAGATAAGGCAACATTCATAGATCCTTATGGGACTTTTGCTTTTCAAAGAATTCCCTTTGGGTTATGTAACGAACCTGCTACGTTTCAGTGGTGTATGATGTCTATTTTTTACCACATAACTGAGAAGAGAATAATTTTTTTATGGATGATTTTTTAGTGTTTAGCCCTTCATTTGACTCTTTTTTGGATCATTTAATGAAGGTGTTGAATGCTATGAAGAGACTAACCTATTTCTCAATTGATAGAAGACTCAATTCATGGTGTCTGAAGATATTGTGTTAGGACATAAAATATCTAAAAAAGGTATAAAAGTAGACCCAGTAAAAATTCAAGTTATTGAAAAATAGCCTCCACCTACTACTATGAGAGAGGTTAGAAGTTTTCTTGGACATGTTGGATTCTATAGGCGATATATTAAGGATTTTTTTAAATATGTCAAACATTGATGCCATCTCTTAAAAATGGACGCTTTATTTAATTTTGACCATGAATGCCTAAATGCCTTTAATACTCTGAAAATGAAATTTAGTCACGACTCCTATTATTGTCTCACTTTATTAAGGGTAACCATTTGAGATAATGTGCAATACAAGTGGATATTTAATTGGGGCAGTATTAAGACAACAATACAATAGGATGTTTAGAACCATATACTATGCCAGTAAAATGTTGAACGAAGCTCAAATTAATTATACACTACTAAAAATGAGCTTTTAGCTATAGTATATGTTTTTTTTATAAATTTAGGTCCTATTTGATTGGAACAAATAATATGGTTCATGCTGACCATTCTGTTATTCGATATCTGATGTCCAAAAAGACGCAAAATGAGATTAATTAGATGGGTCCTTTTGATGTTAGAATTTGGTATCAAAGTGATAAAAGATACTAAAACTTAAGTAGAAAATCATTTATAAAAATTGAATCAGGGGAATTCATGTGAATATGAAGAAGAGATCAGTGGGAATTTTCCTAATGAGCAACTGTTTGCTAGTGCTGAATGACATATTCTATGACAAGCTAACATACTAAATCTTATAGTTAATGATATTATGTCATATGGCCTGACATACGATCAACAAAATAAATTCTTTCATGATGTCAAATATTATTTTTGGGATGACCCACACCTTTATAGAAAATTTAAGGATCGGGTGATTAAGAGATGTGTACCCATAGAAGAAACCCTTAAAATTATTAAGAAATGTTGTAATTCTGAATTTGGGAGACATTTTGGAGTTCATAGAAATACTTTTAAGATCTTGTAATATGAATTTTATTAGCCTACTTTATTTTGAGATGAGAATGAATATATTAAAACTTATGATAGATGCCAAAGAGTAAACAATATTTCTAAGTGTGATGCCCTTAATTTTACTTTGGAGAATGAAATTTTTTTATGTTTGGGGTTTAGACTTTATGAGTCCCTTTGTAGTCCCTTTGTACCTACATTAGGGAATTTATATATTTTAATTGATGTTGACTATGTCTCAAGATGATTGAGACAACGGTTCTTCCAAATTTTGATGCTCAAAGTGTAGCAAAATTCTTAAAAAAGAATATCTTTAGTAGATTTGGTATGCCTATAATAATCATTAGTGATGGGGGAAGCCACTTTAGGAATAGAAAAATTGAGACATTAGAAACAAAGTATGGAATTAAACATAGGATTACTACAACATATCATCCTTAAACATGTGGTTTAGCAGAAATATCTAACAGAGAAATCAAAAGGACTTTAGAAAAATTGTCAATCTTAATAGAAAAAAATTGGTTTTCAAGATTTGATGATGCATTATGAGCTTATAGGAGTACTTATAAAACACCTATAGGAATGTCTCCATATAAGCATGTATTTGGCAAAGCTTGTCACTTACCAATAGAATTAGAGAATAAAGCTTAGTGGGCTATTTAAGAGTTCAATTACAATATGAACGAAGATTGTGAGAAAAAATTACTATAGTTAAATGAACTCAACGATATTATACAAGAATCTTCTAAAAATGCAAGAACTTATAAAAAAAAAATAAAAAATTGGCACGATCTAAAGATTCTTAGAAAATAGTTTGAGCCTGGATATGAGATTTTACAGTATAATATATGATTGAAATTGCTTCCCAAAAAAGTTAAGTCCAGGTGGCCAGGACCATTTACTATAGTAATACTTTATCCTTTTGGTGCAATTTCTATTAAAGATCTTAAGAGTGGTAAGGTATTTAAAGTGAATGGATAAAGCCATAAATGCTACTTAGGAGAAGAGAGTCCGATGATAAATGATATTTTAATGTTGGGTGAATTTGAGTAAATAACTGGATTCATCGGGCTGAGGATGTTAAACTAAGCATATTTTAGAAGGCAACCTAAGTTTGTATTTGTGTTTATGATTTATATTTGTTATTGTGTGGATTGTTTGTATTTTTGTGCTAATGTTTAGATTTTTGAATGCTTTTATTTTATTAGGATTGTGTGAATTGAGGGAAATCAAATCCTTAGTCTTCTTATTGTGACTGGACTTTAGTATGTCTTTTGTGGTAGTTGGAGTAACTTAGTCCTCTACACCATAGTTCCCAATCGAACATAAGGAATTCCAAGATATATGTTGAGTTTAGGCATATGAAAGGTTCATCTCAATTCTTTAATTCTTATTTCTGACCCAATTCTTTTATCATGATGGTTTGGGATACCAACTATCAGGGGGGCATGTCGATGATCTTTTCACTGAATTGACAGAGTTGCATACTTTATTGGATAGTATAGTACTTAAAGGTTGGCAACACATAATACAATAATAAAGTGTTATATGGACCTAAATGTTTTTACAAAAATGTGTAAGAGCTTTCGACATTTAATAGAAGGAGATTTTGTTAGAGATTTAGAAATAGAGAAGAAAGATGTGATGAGATGGGAGATGAGTGATCCTCATTTATCTTTAGCATATGATAGTGTTTGTGTGATTAATATGTATGATTAAGGACCAGGGGAAAAAATGTAAATTAATAAACTAGAACTAAATTTGGGATGGGCACATAGGCATCAGTGTCATTAGCTCTAATGTTCCAGAAGTAGACTTGGTGCGTAAGCACCAATAAAATCGGGCACCAAGTTGCCACTATAGGTAGAGCAGCACCTATGCGCTGCTATCACGGTGCCTAAGTGCCACTCCCATATACTCAATAAAACTATCTAAACCAGCATGGTTTAGGTCATTTTTAGAAAACTTTCNGTATACCAAATTACATGTATACCCCCAATTAAAACAAACAAAGTTGAATAAGGAGCACAACTTCCTTTGAAAGAACAGCACAGGCCATGGTCACAAGCAAGGATCTCAACAATCATTTTTGCAATCTTAGGTAAGGAATTTGAAGTTTGTCCCCCTGAATTAACAGGTGGAGGGGGGAGAGAGTGGTGGAAACCTCAGCATGGTTTGAATTTGCACCCTCCAGAGCTAGGAAGTTAGCAGGCCTGCTTGCTTCTCTATACATAAAGGAGAACAATATCTTAATCTCAAGGCTAAGATTCTTAATCTTGTGAATCCACTGGTTGATGTGCAAAGGGGATGAAAGATTAACAGTCAGCAGCTCCACCAGAAGGGAAGAGTCCACTTCAGCAATGATCCACTTCCACTTGTTCCTTTTAGCAAATTTTAGGGCCCAGTAAAGAGCATCAGCTTCAGAGTCTAGAGCTTCTTCAAAAATATAAGGGGCCTTATAATAGAGCAAAGTATGCCCTGTGTGGTCTCTGAAGATCCCCCCCATTCCAGCTTTCTTGTTTGTGTAGCTTCCATCAGTGTTGATTTTAATGAAGGGGTAAGGAGGCTTCTCTCATCTAACCTAGATGATCTTAATATTTTTTGCATCAATAGTTGGTAAGGTCTGCAGGATCTTAGGAAATTCTTCCAACTTATCAGCTTCTTTAAATATGCCAGACAGTTAGTCATCACACCTGTAGTGCTTGCCCCGCTCTCCTCATGTTTGACCTTGTTTCAGGCCAACCAAAGGAATCATGCAACAATGAAAGGGATTGGGATAAGGTTTATCTCCTGCCAATCTTTAAGACATTCAATTATGTTACCCCCATCCAATATTTATCAGGTTTATATTCATTTGGAAGCAGGTCTTAAAGATCCAATTATGTTACCCCCATCCAATATTTATCAGGTTTATCAGGTTTATATCTCCTGCCAATCTATTCCAAACCTCCCTAGCAAACTTGCACCTGAAAAATAGGTGATCCATGGATTCCTGGTCATGCTTGCAGAGATGACACCTTGATGGCCCTTTCAAAACTTTTAGTTTCAGAATTTCATCAATAGGAATTAAGTTATTTAGGACTCTCCAAGAAAAGAAAAGCATGGAAGGAGTTAAGTGTTTCTGGCATAAGAATACATTCCACTGGCAAAGGTCCCAACTGAACAAGTTATTTTGGATGTCCTTTGAAAGACTTGACCTGGTCCTATTCATGAGATTGAGTTGATCTTTGTTATTTCTATCAAATTGGATTGTTGAAATGAAGCTAACAGAAGGTTCCTTCAGGAGATTATTCAAAGTGTCCTCAAACCAGACATTACCATTCCAACAGTCTTTGACTAGTAAATCCCCCTCCTTATCTTTATGCAGTGGCTCCAAATATTCTGTAGGGCACCAATTGTCCTTCCAAAAGTTGATATCACCATGGTTCAGCTCCCATCTTAGAAATTTGTCAATGTCACCCCTGACCTTAAGCATCTGGATCCATGTCCTGGAATCCCCCCCAGGGTGATCAAATTTGCAGTATTTGGCCTGCATGAACTTTGCCCATAAGCTTTCATTCAGTCTGAAGTTGATCCAAAGTTTACACAAGCTGATGTATTGCATATGGTCTAAGCCTTTAAAGCCCAATCCACCAGCTTCCCAAGGTTTAACCACTCTTTGCCAGCTTTTCCAAGCCAATTATTTAATGTTCCCAGCCCAAAGGAATCTATTAAATGTTCTTTCCAACATCAAGGAGGTGCTTCTTTTCATTGTTGCCACTTGAAGGACATAAAGAGGGATAGAGGTTAGGATTCTCTTAAGTAGGGTGATCCTTCCACCATTGGACAGGTAAGAGTTAGACCACCCCTTGAGAGTGGAGGTTATCTTGTCAATAACCTCATTAAATTGAGTTAGTTTGGTTCTTCCTCTGATAAGTTGAATCCCTAGATATTTGAAGGGAAGGCTCAGGCTTGAGAACCTAGTGTAATCATGCATCCACTATTTGATTGGAAGAGAGACTCTTTTGTTGACCAGGATCTCACATTTTTCCTTATTGACTTTCAGACCAGACACCTGTTGGAATGTTTGCAAACACTCCATGATGTACTTGGTAGCAGACTTAGTGGCTCTAGTAAACATAAGAATATCATCAACATAGATCAAATGGCTAATATCCATCTTAGCTCTGTTGTGATAAGTGTTGAGGCTTTTTCTTTTGTCCTGGCAATCAATGAGTCTAAAGAAGTAATCCAGGACCAGGATGAAAATGGTAGGGGATAGAGGGTCCCCTTGTTTGAGCCCTCTAGAAGCTTTAAAGAAACCATGAGCTTTTCCATTTATAAAGATAGAATTGGCATTATCCTCCATCCATCTTTTTATGATCAGACAGAACTCCCTGGAAAAGCCCCTAACCTCCAAGCATTCTATAATGTAGTGTCAGTTCACCATATCATAAGCCTTCTTCAAGTCAAGCTTGTAAATAGAATTTCCCCCTCTACAAGGTTTCTCCAAATCCTATAATAGTTCTTGTGTCAGGAGAATGTTGTGTTAATGTTTAGATTTTTGAATTCTGTATTTTTGTGTTAATGTTTAGATTTTTGAATTCTTTTATTTTATTAGGATTGTGTGAATTGAGGGAAATCAAATCCTTAGTCTTCTCGTTGTGACTGGACTTTAGTATGTCTTTTGTGGTAGTTGGAGCAACTTAGTTCTCTACACCCTAGTTCTCAATCGAACATAAGGAATTCCAAGATATATGTTGATTTTAGGCATATGAAAGGTCCATCTCAATTCCTTACTTCTTATTTCTGACCCAATTCTTTTTTCATGATGGTTTGGTATACCAACTATCAGAGGGGCATGTTGATGATCTTTTCACTGAATTGACAGAGTTGCATACTTTATTGGATAGTATAGTACTTAAAGGTTGGCAACACATAAGACAATAATAAAGTGTTATATGGACCTAAATGTCTTTACAAAAATGTGTAAAAGCTTTCGACATTTAATAGAAGGAGATTTTGTTAGAGATTTAGAAATAGAGAAGAAAGAAGTGATGAGATGGGAGATGAGTGTTACTCATTTATCTTTAGCATATGATAGTGTTTGTGTGATTAATATGTATGATTAAGGACTAGGGAAAAAAAATGTAAATTAAGAAACTAGAACTAAATATGGGATGGGCACATAGGCAATAGTGTCATTAGCTCTAATGTTCCAGAAGTAGACTTGGTGCCTAAGCACCAATAAAATCGGGCACAAAGTTGCCACTATAGGCAGCACACTACCTATGCGCTGCTATCACGGTGCATAAGTGCCACTCCCATATACTCAATAAAACTATCTAAACCAGCATGGTTTAGGTCATTTTTAGAAAACTTTCTCCCTGACTCTTCTTCTGCGACTGAGAGGCGAAACCTAGGTTTCAGCATTCCCTTTCATTTTCGCTCGATTCTTGAAGCTTTGGTGAGGGAAAATCACTTCTAAGGTAAAATCCACTCCTTATGCTTGTTTTCAAACTTCAATCCGAGATTTTTTGAGATTTTTGGTGGAGACAGTNTCTGACTCTTCTTCGGCGACTGAGAGGCGAAACCTAGGTTTTAGCATTCCCTTTCATTTTCACTCGATTCTTGAAGCTTTGGTGAGGGGAAATCACTTCTATGGTAAAATCCACTCCTTATGCTTGTTTTCAAACTTCAATCCGAGATTTTTTGAGATTTTTGGTGGAGACAGTGAAATTGGGGATTTTTGGGGGAGAATCATGTTTTAGCCCCTAACTTGCATATACTTTGCATCCACATCAATTTTTAGCATCGTTCATTTAGATTTTCAAAGTTTTTTACTTTCCAATGACCTCCAAAACCAAAAAAGACCAGTCCAACTCTTCATTTGACAAGAAAAAGTTTTTAAGCTCCAAAGTTCAGGAGCAATACATCAAATTCTTTGTGTCAAAGAAGTTGATAGCTAAAAGGGGATTCATTAGCCCTGGAGGAGTGGTCTATGCCAACCTTCCTGATGCCTTTGACAATTTGGTATTTANACTTTCCAATGACCTCCAAAACCAAAAAAGGCAAGTCCAACTCTTCATTTGACAAGAAAAAATTTTTAAGCTCCAAAGTTCAGGAGCATTACATTAAATTCTTTGTGTCAAAGAAGTTGATAGCTGAAAGGGGATTCATTAGCCCTGGAGGAGTGGTCTATGCCAACCTTCCTGATGCCTTTGACAATTTGGTATTTATGAGAGAGAAACATTTGGATATCTCCCTTTTCTGAATTAATTCATTATTTTTGTTTTTAGGTGTTCTTGGGAAGTTATATTCTAGCTTCGTCCCTACTGATTTTGAGTTAGATGAGATAATCAATATCTTGATTAATGAGGGAGGGGGGCCTGAATGATGAGGAAAGATCATAAGGTGAAATTTTCTTCATCTAAACTAAATTCACCTTCCAAAGCTTGACACTACTTCATTTTGGCCAAGCTCCTGCCCTCCACCAATTTGAGTGAGGTTACGAGAGAGAGAGTTGCTCTCAACTATTGCATCCAGACCATGAAATTTATAGATATAGAAGCTCTGATCCATCATTCCATTTTTAATGCTACATAGGCGAGATCCACTTTAGGGTTAGGCCATCCTTCCACTATTTTTGCCCTTTGTTGGCATTCAGGAGTTACTTTTGAGGGATGGGAAGAGCTGCTTCGTTCGTTGAAACCCATTTCCAAGGCCAATGTGAACTTATATAGTAAACATGCTACTTTTAAGCACAGAGCAAGTTCTTCTCAACCTTCTTCCTCTTTTCAGCCTTCCATTTCATATTTTTAACCTCGTCCCTCCACTAGCATAGCTTTTATGTCAGACAGATTCAAGACAGTGGAGGATGAAATTACCATTATTCAAACTAAAGTTTAAGATATTTCTAACCATTTAGTGCATTTAGATTGACAAAATAAATTCCAATATGATCAAGTCACCAATTTTAAGGCAGCTCTTTTGAAGATGTATAGAAGGAATCAGTGGATTGGTGGGGATAACTCAGTGTAGTTTCCAATATGTCCACTTTACCAGGTATATGAGCACAGTCGGCCAATGGAACAAGATGAAGAGGAAGAAAAAGAGGAAGATGAGGAAGAAGAAGAAGAGGATGATGACAATGATGAGGAGGAGGAGTAATTTTATTTATCTTTTTGTGGACATTTTGGCTAGTATTCTTGTTTCTGTTATGTGGATGTACTGGACTTATTTGTTATTTACTAATACTACTGGACTCTTTTGATCATTCTATGTTTATTATTTTGGACCTATTTTTAGTTACTTGTTGTAATATTTAGACTTTATTTGGTGCAATTTCATTTCAATCTTGTTTATCATTGCTTTACTTGTTGCTTCATATAAGTTTTTCATGTATATACCTACTCATTTTGATAGTAAACATGTGTCATAGAAAGTATTTCTGAGCTATTCTCTCCCTGATTATGTCCATGTTTTAAATTGTTTAATATGATAAAAATTAAGTTTAGAGGAGAAATATCTTTTAAAAGCTTAAATTTATTTGTCCTCATTAACCTATATTTGAATTTATATGTTTAAATAAATTTGAGGAATGTGAGTTTAATATTTGAAATTGTCACAATGTTAAGTAAAAGAAAGACGTGGTATTTTTATGCTAAATTCTTTGTAAATGATAATAGATTAGTGTGAGAAAAATGATTTGACTATTTATTTGTAAAAATAGTTATACATTTTTAAAATTAGAAACTCTTTGATATACACTTACTAAGAATCGAGCCACTATAAAATCATATTTTCAACTAATACTTCATAACTTTTTAAAAACTTAAAAAGAGGAGAGTGGTGAGTTTTACTTCAAAGAGATAATAGTGAAATTCAAAACTTTTAAAAGGACAATTCAGATATAGTAATTCTCATAAAATATGCAAGACATTTAAATCTACTTCCTAAATTAAAAAAAGAGATTAAAAAGAAAATATAAAGTGAGGAGAAGCTTGAGGAGAAGCCTTGTAAAAAATTCGTTTCACTAGACTTTTTTTTAAATTTAAAGCTTCACTCCATGCCTAAGCTTCAAACAATTTGACTTATATTAGTAAATATTTTTAAAAGAAGTGCTTCAATTGTGTTTTTCTACCATTTAAGATATCATATTTAGCAAGTGATCATTTCTTTTTGAAGTAAATAGAGAATCAGGTTTTCTTATTTAGATGTAAGGTTTCTTACACCCTAGGACTAGATTTGTTTACTAGAGTTATCCTAATCCTAAACTATCAATTTCATGAAGCCAAATTGCTTATAATTTAAATAAAAACCACACCCTCAAATTAAATAAAATTGGAATTAATATTCTAGTGTTACTTGAGGACAAATAACGTTGAAGTTTAGGGGATTTTGATTTGTAGAAAAGAATGCTTAGTTTCTTTTATATTTTATACATTTTTACGGATGAAATTTCACTTTGATGAAAGATATTCTTCTATTTTTTTTATTTTAGGAACAATAAGTACAAGAAATGGACTAAAGTGGAGAAGAAATGGAGTAAAGTGGAAGTGACTTAGAGCAAATGAGGCTACAAGGTACTGGCACCTAGGCATTGTTCCCAACCCTCGGAACTCAAGAGGCTGGTGCTTAAGTGTCATTTATTGGTTTCTTAGGAGTCACTTCACCAGTGCCTTGACACCAGAATTTTGGGCACCTAGATGCCCATATTAAAATAGGTAGATCGAGAGACTGGCGCCACAACACCAAAAACTGTTTGGGCAGTTTTCAGCATTTCAAATCTGCATTTAGGGAGTTTTTAAGTCAGATAAAAGATCATGTTAGTGAAGAAAAATGGGGCTTTTGGTGAAGGGAAAGCAAGGTTTGTTGTAAGAAAGAATATGATTGGTTTCATTTATCATTTAGTGATGAATTTGAGTTGTATTGTGAGGATAGGATTCAGGAAAAGAAAAAGGGATTGAGAAATCCTTGGAGGATTATTCTTAGAGATTTGTAAAGGAGAGAAAAAAACTAAGTATTTTGTATTTATCTTATTGTATTTCTATAAACACAATATTTTAGTGGATTTCTTCTTTCTAATGACATTTTATGGTGTGCTCTTCATGTTTTCTGAGTAAAACTCTTTTACTTATAGTGGTTAAGTAGGTTGTGTAGGAGTACAAAGTGTTTCTAAAATTAGTTTTTAAACTTAAATATAATGAGTAACTTTATGAATTTCATTTACTTTTTTATTCTGGCCAAGTTATTCATTAAAATGTGTTGTGGTCCATAATGACTCAGAAGAGCTATGATAGAACAACTAGGTTATTCACATTAATCTATAGGGTATGGTGCAAGTACTTTGTAGGGAGATGGAAATGTCAGGGATATTGTCTTTGATGGGTTCAAGTTGGGGTTTAAGAAATTAAAACCAATTAAACCAAGCTTCTTTATGCACTTGAGAAAGGGTAAAGAAGAGAGTTGATCCTATTTGTCACTAGCCTCATTAACAATTAACACTTTACATTTTCTACACTACCACTTAAACCATTGCAAGGGAAGGTAGTTTTAGAACTTGATAACAATATAATTAGATAAGTAAAATTTTTGAGGGATTTAACCTTTAAACTAGATTGCAATTCAGTAAAAGTACTTTGTAGAACCTTAACATAATTTCAATTCCAGGAAAAGTACTAATCCTAGTAGGCTAGAACTTCTCTTAAGTTTAACACCCTCACTCCCTGTAGGATTGATATTCTGAACTCAAAATTCACTATTACTGATACAACACTAATATCTACGTGAGACCCTCTGCACTTGAAAATAAGATGTCTCATCGACTCTCTATCGAGATTGTTGTGGACCCTTATGTGGGCTATCCTTTTTTACCTTCATTCATCATAACTAATATTATGATCTTCCTATAAAAAATGTTGACATTTTATTTGTTTTGGTTATTTTATACTATTTGTCATTTTTTTTTATATTTTATTCTTCTCTAGCTATATCATAACTACCTCTTCTTATGTTAAATCATGGAATTTATCAAGGTCGATTGCATACTCATAAAAGATGATTTATGAGCTTGTTTAGTAGATATAATATATATATATAT
>JXCR01082398.1:18736-29646 GCA_002079205.1 Phalaenopsis hybrid cultivar
AAAAGTAAAGAAATGTAAGGGAGGAGAAGCTTGAGGATTAGTGTCTAATCAAAAATTGGTTCTACATTTGATCTTTTTAAAGTATAAAACTGATAAAATCTTAAGCTTATAAAAATAATATAGTAAGTAAAATTATTTTTAATAAAAATTTTTAAGTAGAGAAAATAAAAGAACTAAAATCTAAATTTAGAGAACTTACAATATTTCTGAATTAGATAAGAACTCATATTTTCATAGTTCTTAACATTAAAAATTTTCAAACTTAAAGTTAGTCTCATTTAGTAATTATTTTTTTTAAATTGAACTACTATATTTCTAAATTTAAATTTTAGTAACTCCTAAAGAAAATCACATACATATCATACATATTTGGTTTTTAAAGATTGAAGTGTCACTTGAGGACAAGTAACATTTTAAGTTTGGGGGATTTTGATACACCTAAAATATATAGTGTTTTTATACACATTTTTATACCTATTTTTGAGATATTACGCTTTAATGGAAGATATTTTTGTGTTTTTCTTGCAGATACAAGTAAAAATGGAAAAAAAATGCTTAAAGGAGTGAAAAGGATCAAATTTGGAGCAAAAAGGTGAAAAATTGTGCAAAAGATTTTTGGCGCCTAAACGCCAGATCCGACGCTTAAGCGCGGGTTAAATAGAGAAGGCGGCGCCTAAGCGCCGAGACCCCGCGCTTAAGAGTCGATGACAATTACTAGACGAGTAAAATCAATTTTCACGAATTTTGAAGAGGTTCTTGAGGCACCCATTGGCTTAATAGGTGCTTGTAACCACCATGGACGAAAATTATCATGAAAGGATGCGTCTCTTGGGCAAATACATCGAAAACTTTGAAGAGATCCCAAGGCACCTCTTGGAAAACTATAAAAGAAAGAAGAGAGGACTTTGAAAAGAGTCCTGAAAATATTGGCAAGTTTTGAAAATTCTTCTCTGGTGAGTTAGTTTGGAGAGATTTTCAGGAATCGCTTTTTATTTACTTTATATTTTTTGTAATTTTATTTTGAGTGATTGTAAAATAGAAGAGATTCAAAAGAACTTCAAGAGTTTGATGGAGGACTTGAGATAAGTTTTTATCTTTTTGTTTTAGACTACTTTTTTATTTTAATTGAGACTTGTTGTTGGTTTGACAATTATTTCTACTTTTAAACTAAAGTGTGGTTTAATGTATTGTTGGTTTGACAATGATTTCTACTTTTAAACTAAAGTATGGTTTTGTTTTCTCCATAAACTTGTTGTTGGTTTGACAATGATTTTTTTTTTTAAACTAAAGTGTGGTTTTGTTTTCTCCATGGATGCTGAGTAGTTTTCTTTATATTTCTTCTTAAAATGATAAGTAATTAAGTTTTGGATGGAATTTGTGGAGAGTATTGATCTTTAATGTTGGAAGAAGTTGAGATGATTTAAATCTATGCACTTCATTTACTTATTGATTTGGCCAATCAAGATATTATAATTTGTTGTGAGAACATGCAAGAACTGGACTGGTATTGTCTCAGTCAACAATTGGAAAGAATCACATGATGTTGTATGAATGAGAATGTAGTTCATATGACTGAGTGCAAATAAATAAGGAAATATTGATTAATGGGTGTAGAGTTAGAGGACTTTAAAGTGACAGGTTAAAGCCCCCAACTTGGTTTAAGATTTTAGGTTATGATACGAGAATGTTAGCCCCAGGTGGAGGGAATCAATGGAACTCTAGAGTGAAAGCTAGTATCTTCCCTGCCTAGCCGGTCTTCAGAACTATTCAAACTTAACTCTGGAGTGAGAGCTAGTATCTTCCCTGCCTAGCCGGTCTTCAGAACTATTCAAACTTTGCTCTAGAGTGAGAGCTAGTATCTTCCCTGCCTAGCCGGTCTTCAGAACTATTCAAACTTTAAGGAGGGAATCGAGGGAACTTTAGAGTGAGAGCTAGTATCTTCCCTACCTAGCTGGTCTTCAGAACTATTCAAACTTTAAATTAGCCATTGTTTTTTATAACATCTCTAGTTAGGGTAAAGAATATTATTGCTCCTATTTGACACAACATAATTACTATACTTATTACTGATTCATGATAAGAAGAAAGATATTTTCATATTAAGTAATTTTATTCTACAAAAGCTTTAGTTATCTTTTTAAGTTGTTACTGTTTCGTTAAAATATCAAAAATACCAAAAATATTNCCGGAATATTTTTGGCCCTAAAAGTCTAAAAAAGAGAGAGATTTAGAGAAAATATCTTCATGGGAGATGGATTTGAAGAAGAAGGAAGAAGACATGAGGAAGAAGTTCATTAGTCAAAGTGCACAAGAGATGTATAATATTTTCTTAGCCGTTAGTATTGAAGGGATATCAGAGAAGACCAACAAGATGTAAAATACTATATATGTATTTGAGACTAAGGTGCTTGAATTGCATGTCCGTCTAGAACATATTAGGTGGAGACTTAGGATGCAATTCAGCCATACCCGCTATGTAGAGGAAGCAGATAAGGCGATGTCCCTTAAGCAAAAGTGGATCAAAGATGATCACCGTCCATTCTATATTCCTGGAGAGACTACTGAGAGATAATAATTTGTTCCTTCTAATGAAGAGTGTCATCAAGTTAAGTGTTAGGAATTATGTGTTTGGAGTCATGTTTTTAAGTTAAGTGTTTATGTCTTGTGTTTAGTGTTTGTGTCACTTATGTGTTTAATTGTAAATGTGTGTTAAGTGTTTTGTACTTAGGAAATTTTTCTCATCCAAGATTAGAGAACTAAGTATTAAATGTGTTTGTACTTATTTGTGAATTAATATAAGTTTATTTTTATAAAAAATATTGTTATTTTTAGCCTCGAATTGAATTAATTATTATGGAGAATTTGAGAGAGAAGGGAGTTATAGGAAGTAAATATAGACATTGAAGTTCTATGAGACCATTTAGGGGTGTTTTACTTAGGCTAATAGTTCATTTTACTTAAAATTAAAAATTTCAAAAATTTTGCACTGGCGCCTAAGCGCCACATCTTGCGTTAAGCGCTNCTAGGGGTGGGATACTTAGGCTAATAGTGCATTTTACTTAAAATTAAAAATTTCAAAAATTTTGCACTGGCGCCTAAGCGCCACATCTTGCGCTTAAGCTCGAGCCAACCCGAGAGGCAGGCGCCTAAGCGCCACTTACCCGAGCTTAAGCGCCGGTTCACGAAAACCAGTTTGCGAACTGTTAAAAGTGAATTTTTGGTCCAAAAACGCCATTTTTAACGCCTCCTATCGTCTTCCCCAACTCGAGTTCACAATTTTGAGGGCTAGGGAAAGTGAAATTTGGAGATTTCTTGGTAGAATCAAGTGAGATTTGCTAGNCCGCGCTTAAGTGTCGGTTCACGAATGGTTAAAACTGAATTTTATGTCCAAAAATACCATTTTTTAACGCCTCCTATCGTCTTCCCCAACTCAAGTTCACAATTTTGAGGGCTAGGGCAAGTGGAATTTGAAGATTTCTTGGTGGAATCGANATAGTTTAAGCACATTTGGAAGGTTTCAAAAATTTACTATGCATGGTGAAAAGTGAAGCAAAATCTATGGAAATTGCTGGGGAAGTTTTGTTAGTGCTTTTGGAAGTTTAGTTTAGTGATTTAAACTTGATTTTTAAAGTTATTTTTGGAATTTATCAAATTTGTAGAANTTCTATGCAAAAATTTTTGATTTTCACCAAATATTTTAAGCACATTTGGAAGATTTCAAAAAATTACTATTCATGGTGAAAAGTGAAGAAAATTCTATGGAAATTGCTTGGGAAGTTTAGTTAGTGCTTTTGGAAGTTTAGTTTAGTGATTTAAACTTGATTTTTAAAGTTATTTTTGGAATTTATCAAATTTGTAGAACGGCACCAAGAATGAAAATGAGCAAAGGAAAGAGCCCATTTAATTTGAGCAAATTTGTCAGTTTAAAAGCTCAGGATCGACATAGTGACGCTCTACAATCACGAACACTGATTCAGGAGAGATGTGTTAAGAGTCCAGGTGGAGAAGTGAAAGACCTGATAGTCCGTCAATAGTGAGAACAGTTCTGTTGTTTCTCCGTTGTCGTTGTAATTTCTGTTGTAAGGGAGTTTTATGCAAATCTCCCAGAGGCTGAGGACGATCAAGTTATGGTTCGAGNACGCTCTACAATCACGAACATTGATTCAGGAGAGATGTGTTAAGAGTCCAGGTGGAGAAGTGAAAGACTTGATAGTCCGCCAATAGTGAGAACAGTTCTGTTGTTTCCCCGTTGTCGCTGTAATTTCTGTTGTAAGGGAGTTTTATGCAAATCTCCCAGAGGCTGAGGACGATCGAGTTGTGGTTCGAGGGAAGTTGGTACCTTTTACTCCAGAGGTAATCAACTTATTTTACCATTTACTACGGGAGACTTTGTGTTTTTATGTGAATTATAGTCCTATGGAAGCGGAATTTGACGAGATCGTATCTTATTTAACTGTTGGAAGAGGACTTTGGAAGATTACAAATGGGAGGAGAGTAAATTTTCTAACATCAAAGCTGTGTGCACCATCAAAGGCTTGACACTATTTTATATCTACTCGTCTGCTTCCTACAAATCATCTCAGTGAAGTGACCAGAGAGAGAGCGACGTTGAATTTATGTATTCAGGAGGGAAAGCCCATCAACATAGAGGCTTTGATCTATCACACTATCATCAGTTCAGCTGCTGCTACTACTACTGCAGGTATGGGATTTGCTACCTTAATATTTTTATGCAAGCAGGCTGGGGTAAAGTATGATAGTTGGGAGGGAGTTTTGCTGCCTCTGAAGCCCATTACGAAAGTGAATGTGAAGACTTATTCAGAGCATTTGATTTTTTTGCTGGAGATGAGGATTTTCCAGAAGCTATGGATTAGAGACGTCTGGTCCATCTTCATCAAGACTATCTGCTTCACGTGCTTCTACATCTTGAGGTGAGTCAACTGAGACTCAAGAGCAGTTATTACAGAAGATGATGACTCATATCCACTTTACTGCTGATAAAGTTCAAAATCTAGAACAATTTTCTGAGCATACAAATAGGTATAATAGAATAAAGAGTGACTTTCAGGAGAAATTATACCCAGCTCTGGAGGGCCTGATTAGAGGTGACCAAGGAGTAGTATTTCCTCAATATCTTCATTATCCTGACTATGAGCCTAAATAAAAATGGTATAGTGGCGATTCTGAGAGTGGAGAGGAGTAGATATGAGAGATGATGTGTTGGACTTGATTTGGTTTGATGTATTGTTATATTTGTGTTTTGTTATGGACTCTGTGATGTATTACTGCTACAGATGTAGTTATGTGATGTTGTGGACTATGTTTTATGTTGTGTTTTGAATTTTCATGTTCTATTGTTGTTGTGATTGTTGTGTTAGATAGTATTTTGTTTTTAAAATTTTAGGGTAGTAACTTTTTATTTTTAGTACTTAGGATGTAAAAATTCCTATTAGCATGTTATTTCAATTTTCATTCCTGCCTATATAATTATTTGATGCTAAACTATTTAATCTGTTAAAAAAAATAAGTTTGCGGGACGAATAAATTTTTTTTTCAAAACTTGAATTTTTATTTGTTCTTAAATGAACTACAAATGAATTTGAATTTTAAAAGGAAAATTTATAATGTATATGAAGTTATATTAGGGAAGTAAAATTTGATTTTAGAAATGAGTAAGAAACTTTAGTTAAAATTTTAAGTAAAGAAGAAAAACTTTAAGTTAAAAATTTTTAGTATAGAAAATGATTAATATAAGTGACTATCTTTAGTAAGAAAAATTGTATTTTTGAAAAATTTAGATAATTTAGACTTTTATTTTTAATACTTAAATTTCTTTTATTAAAATGATTTTTAAACTATTATTATATTTATAAGTAAAAGTTTTATATCAAAACTGTACTTTAGGAAAGAAGAAGTGGAATTCAAAATCATTAAAGGCCTATCCAGATATAGTAATCCTTGCTTGAAAAAAGAAAAAAAAAAGAAGAAGAAGAATAAAGAAAAGAAAAAGAAAAGAAAAGAAAAAGAAAAGAAAAAGTAAAAAATGTAAGGGAGGAGAAGCTTGAGGATTAGTGTCTAATCAAAAATTGGTTCTACATTTGATCTTTTTAAAGTATAAGACTGATAAAATCTTAAGCCTATAAAAATAATATAGTAAGTAAAATTATTTTTAATAAAAGTTTTTAAGTAGAGAAAATAAAAGAACTAAAATCTAAATTTAGAGAACTTACAATATTTCTGAATTAGATAAGAACTCATATTTTCATAGTTCTTAACATTAAAAATTTTCAAACTTAAAGTTGGTCTCATTTACTAATTATTTTTTCTAAATTGAGCTACTATATTTCTAAATTTAAAGTTTAGTAACTCCTAAAGAAAATCACATACATATCATACATATTTGGTTTTTAAAGATTGAAGTGTCACTTGAGGACAAGTAACATTTTAAGTTTGGGGGATTTTGATACACCTAAAATATATAGTGTTTTTATACACATTTTTATACCTATTTTTGAGATATTGCGCTTTAATGGAAGATATTTTTGTGTTTTTCTTGCAGATACAAGTAAAAATGGAAAAAAAGCTTAAAGGAGTGAAAAAGGATCAAATTTGGAGCAAAAAGGTGAAAAATTGTGCAAAAGATTTTTGGCGCCTAAACGCCAGATCCGATGCTTAAGCGCGGGTTAAATAGAGAAGGTGGCGCCTAAGCGCCGAGACCCCGTGCTTAAGAGCCAGTGACAGTTACTAGACGAGTAAAATCAGTTTTCACGAATTTTGAAGAGGTTCTTGAGGCACCCATTGGCTTAATAGGTTCTTGTAACCACCATGGATGAAAATTATCATGAAAGGATGTGTCTCTTCGGCAAATACATCGAATCAAGACAAACTTGGAAGAGATCCCAAGACACCTCTTGGAAAACTATAAAAGAAAGAAGAGAGGACTTTGAAAAGAGTCTTGAAAATATTGGTAAGTTTTGAACATTCTTCTCTGGTGAGTTAGTTCAGAGAGATTTTCAGGAATCACTTTTTATTTACTTTATATTTTTGTAATTTTATTTTGAGTAATTGTAAAATAGAAGAGATTCAAAAGAACTTCAAGAGATTGATAGAGGACTTGAGATAAGTTTTTATCTTTTTGTTTTAGACTACTTTTGGTTTTAATCGAAACTTGTTTTTGGTTTGACAATGATTTTTTTTTAAACTAAAGTGTGGTTTTGTTTTCTCCATGGATTCTGAGTAGTTTTCTTTATATTTCTTCTTAAAATGATAAGTAATTAAGTTTTGGATGAAATTTGTGGAGAGTATTGATCTTTAATGTTGGAAGAAATTGAAATGATTTAAATCTGTGCACTTCATTTACTTCTTGATTTGGCCAATCAAGATATTAAAATTTACTGTGAGAACATACAAGAACTGGGCTGGTATTGTCTCAGTCAACAATTAGAAAGAATCACATGATGTTGTATGAATAAGAATGTAGTTCATATGATTGAGTGCAAATAAATAAGGAAATATTCATTAATGGGTGTAGAGTTAGAGGACTTTAAAGTGACAAGTTAAAGCCCCCAACTTAGTTTATTGTTAGGTTATGATACGAGATGTTAGCCCTTAGGTGGAGGGAATTGAGGGAACTCTAGAGTGAGTGACTGCAAATAAATAGGGAAATATTCATTGAAGGGTGTAGAGTTAGAGGACTTTAAAGTGACAGGGTGTAAATAAATAGGAAAATAATCTTTGAAGGGTGTAGAGTTAGAGGACTTTAAAGTGACAGGTTGTTCATATGATTGAGTGCAATAAATAGGGAAATATTCATTGAAGGGTGTAGAGTTAGAGGACTTTAAAGTGACAGGTTAATAAATTGGTTTAAGATTTTAGGTTATGATACGAGAATGTTAGCCCCTAGGTGGAGGGAATCAAGGGAACTCTAAAGTGAGAGCTAGTATCTTCCCTGCCTAGTCGGTCTTCAGAACTATTCAAATTTTAAATTAGCCATTGTTCTTTATAACATCTCTAGTAAGGGTAAATAATATTATTGCTCCTATTTGACACAACATAATTACTATACTTATTACTGATTCATGATAAGAAGAAAGATATTTTCATATTAAATAATTTTATTCTACAAAAGCTTTAGTTATCTTTTTAAGTTGTTACTATTTCGTTAAAATATCAAAAATACCAAAAATATTTAAATTTTAAATTCCTGCAAAAAGCATTTTTAGTTTAAGTAATTATCTTTTTAAAAATAGAAAAACTTTCTAAAAAGTACATATTGCATAATCTTCCCTGTGGATTCGATATTCAGGTCTTAATCAAAAAGTCCTATATTACTTGATAACGATACATATACTTGTGTAGTATCCCAATATAAATATATATAAATTAAAAAGTTAAATTCTTATTTTTCTTGAGGATCAAGTTTTTAATTTTGTTGCAAAATAAGGAAATATAAGTGAAAAATACCATCAGAACTATTATTATACTGTGCATAAGCATTAAGGCGGGAATACCTCACCATGATGATTAAGCTAAATCATCTTATTTCCCTCAGCATCTAAACCATCCTTGGTGAGTGAACCCAACCCCAAACCATGAGTTGACCCAATTTGACCCAAAATGACCCCCTTCCCCCATTCTTCTTTAATCCAGGACCTTTACACATGGCCAAACCTAATTGACTTCACCAAACCCGAGCTGTGACCTCCCTAAGCTAGATGGTGACCCCTCCCTGGCTAGCCGACCACCTTGGCCACCGGAAAATCCAAATCCAAAAGCTTCCCCTAAGCTAAAACCCAAAGTTAAACCCATCCAAGCTACCCCGTCCCAATTGAATTTTTGTACACTTCTGCCCTCCACATAAGCAACTTATGTCACCCACCAATTTCCTCTGATGGCCTCTCCTTCCCCCTCTATTTAAACTCACCCTCCACGGCCAGAGGGGAGAGCTTGAAATTCCTTAAGAAGACTCTGCCAAATTGATCTCAGAGCTTCTTCAAGACAACTAAGTTCAATCTAACCATCCTCAAGCCCTTAAACCCACTCTCTGAGCTCAATTTTGAAGCTCAAAATCAAGCCCAAAATAGGACATCCATCTAGACTCCACAAAAGTCAAATTAATTGCACCCACACTATCCCCTGAGTGTGAGAGAAAGATCTCCCACAAAAGCCCCATCACCATACCACCCTAGGGTGGACTTTGATCAAACCCCTAAATCGGCCTTGGTTGAAATCATACTTAGGAATTTCACCACTGCTTGAGGCTTCATTTAGGAGCTCTTTGAACTCAAGGCAAGCTTTTGGAATCACCCAATCGAAGTCACACCTCTTGGGCAAAGGTATTGAGTTCGTCCCTTAAACTGAGATTCATTTAATTCTCCATGCTCATAGACTCGATTTAAAGATTGATCATCCATATAGATATGTTCTCTTAGTCTAGACGAGTCTATAAGAACAAACCACACTTAATTTGATTAAGTATCGAACATGATATTAAGGCTAGAAGTTGGACGGTTCTTGGGCTAGAGACTTGGGGACGATGAACGGATGTCGTCAGTTTTTGCGTGTATTGAATGGATGGTCTTGATCGCGTCAGACGGCTGGATGGACCGGAATATTGGGACACGTGGCAGGTGACTCAGGTGGCGGCGTCAAATGGGAGCATGTCGCATGCGCTTTTCGGATCTACTTAGGTTGACGCGACACCGCGTGACTTAAGTAGATAAATAGGGCTTTATTTTATTTATTTAATAGTCAGAATTTCAAAAATTCATATCTTTGTAGAAAAATCATAAAATTAAAATAAAATTATCCTATTGCTCGGTGAATAGAGGAGAACAATGTGAAAATGGTTTCATATTTTTTTGGTGCATGTATCATTTTTAATTAATTAAATAGTTTTTTATTATTTGAATTATTCATTTGCCTAGACCTTTCACCATGACATGGGACCATGGGACTTTTGATGTATCTGTTGTTAGGTATCTCCCCTTATTTTTTCAAGGTCAGGGGGCATCTCTACTAGAGATATCTAATTTTCAAGTTAATAGCTCATGTTTTATTAAAATAATTACAAAAATTAAAATAATCATCATAAAAATATAAAAATTATTTTGGTAGATTCACTGTGGTTAGAGGACTCTAGGAAAAATATAAACTTGTTTAACTCATTAAAAATAATCCTAATTATTACAAAACCTAAAAAATGAAATAAAATCAATTTGGAGTAATTATAAGTGTAAATAACATAAAAATCTTTCTCCGTTGTGATTTAATGTCAGAGGAGCTCCCCATAAAAATTTCAAGTCAATTGGAGTTAATTTGATCACTCAAATTGATCAATCAAGTGAAATTATATTTTTGGCATTAAATAATTATAATATTTAAAATACAATTAAAAAAATTACCACATTGGTTTTGGGAGCTTCTTATGACCAGATGTTGGCACTATTTTTGGTGTGGGGTTTACCCGTAAGAAGTTGTCGGTCATCGAAATTGAAATCTCGTTGCCCGCTTCGGAAGGACGTTTTAAAAATTTTAGTTTTGAAAAAGATGAAGTCAAACTNCATACAAAGGCCTAAAAAATATGTATGAGGATTTATGTTGCACTAGGCAAACAACCTCGAATTCCTATGACTTTGTTGTTTAAAGCTAAGAAAGGATGTGTTAGTGTAGATCCTCTTGCTGTTGAAGATGGTCGGGCTGCCCACCATGCTACAAGCTCCTCTTTGTATCAAAGTTCAAGTTTTCTAGGTCATTTGGTTATAATGTCAAATCAAGTGACTCTATGGTTAAAGTTCTTTAAATTTTATTATGGGCATATTAAAGTTGATTAAAGCGACACCGGTCAAGATCCCACGGTTCCATCGTCCCGACACCACTATTTTCTATTGGAATCACTTAGTCCAAATGAA
>JXCR01082398.1:74743-137321 GCA_002079205.1 Phalaenopsis hybrid cultivar
ATATATATAGTCTTACTATTATTATAAAAGACGTTTATGATTCCCCTAAATAAATCTTAGCCATTTATTTTCCTTAAAATTGATGGTTTTAGTGCTTGTCATTCAACATGAATTCATTCCAAACGATATCTTATTTTTCATGCACTTGTTATCCTTTCTTCACACCTTTTTACGTTTATAATCGATTTGACTTCATACACCGTTTATATCATTTCTTCACACCTATAAAGTTTACATTTATGAGAGTTATTATTAGGAATTTGCACTACTAATTATGAAATATTGCCCCGCTAATTGTGAAATCTTACTCATCTAAGTAGAGATCATACAATTATAAAAGAGTGCTATCAAAGGAAGGAAAACATTCTCTTAGCTTAGAACTTCTTGTTAGTTTCCATCGCTAGAATCCATTTATTATGTTTAGCCTAGCATACGTAATTAAGTTGGTTAATATAATCTCTTANCTTGTTATTTTCCATCGCTAGAATCCATTTATTATGTTTAGCCTAGCATACGTAATTAAGTTGGTTAATATAATCTCTTAAAGCTAATTAGACTTCGCAGCTAGTAATTATAAGCATCAAAATTAATTTGGTTGGTCGAGACCCGCAATTTGAATATTAAGTGAATTTAAAATAACAATAATGATCAAATTTATTAATGCTCTTTAATCTATATTTTACGCTTTTTAAATGTGGATGATTCGTGTTCATTACATTAGCAAAGACATGACTATGGGACAAAAAAATTACTTATATTGATCACCATTCTAAAGTAGCTTATCATGTCAGTGAAAATGTTGAATTATAATTGTATATGAATAATTGACCGTTATGGGCCTGTATTGGAATAAATAGACTACAGGATTGCATGGTTTGGAGCCCGACAGAAGGCCATTACAATAATACAATCGTTTATAATTAGTATTGAAATGATTTAGGTGCCATAAATTATTGCAATTACTATTGAGACTAAAAACAATGTTGTCTTGCATGCATTTTATACCTCCATTAGAATTATGCAATCCTTTTTTTTTTTTTTTTTTTTGCTTAGAGTTGTTCTCTCGAGCAACTATTAAATTTAACTTGTTATGTCAGAGTGTTTTATCTTGCCATGATGGCAATTAGGATTGTTTATGAGTTTCTCTCTCCAGTGTTTCTTCTAATGTTATTTATTTTTGTTGATTTCTTTTGTGTTTGAATGTCTATGCTTTTTATGTTCCAATACTCTTCTCTTGTGAACTTAANAACATGACTATGTGACAAAAAAAATAACTTATATTGATCACCATTCTAAAGTAGCTTATCATGTCAGTGAAAATGTTGAATTATAATTGTATATGAATAATTGACCGTTATGGGTCTGTAATGGAATAAATAGACTACAGGATTGCATAGTTTGGCCATCACAATAATACAATCGTTTATAATTAGTATTGAAATGATTGAGGTGCCATAAATTATTGCAATTACTATTGTGACTAAAAATAATGTTGTCTTGCATGCATTTTATATTTTGCTTTAGGTGGTAACCTCCATTAGAATTATGCAATCCTTGTTTTTTTTGTTTGTGCTTAGAGTTGTTCTCTCGAGCAACTATTAAATTTAACTTGTTATGTCAGAGTGTTTTATCTTGCCATGATGGCAATTAGGATTGTTTATGAGTTTCTCTCTCCAGTGTTTCTTCTAATGTTTTTTATTTATTTTTTGTTGATTTCTTTTGTGTTTGAATGTCTATGCTTTTTATGTTCCAATACTCTTCTCTTGTGAACTTAAAAAATTTTAGTTTAAATATCAAGAGATGTAGCTAAGTCAATTTACATTATTTTATATATTTATGCATTTTATAATGATGTTTCATTTGCTTCTTTTTCAATGAACCTCCTTACACTGATATATATATATATATATATATATATATTTCATTTTNTAATTTAATTTAATTATCAAGAGATATAGCTAAGGCAATTTACATTATTATATATATTTATGCATTTTATAATGATGTTTCATTTGCTTCTTTTTCAATGAGCCTCCTTACACTGAAACATATATATATATATATATATTTCATTTTCCAGTAGTCTTCTCCTCACAATGTATGCTTGCAACCATGACAATTCACCAACTCTTTATGTATAGTACATTGGACCATAAATTAGCAGTTTTTCATGTATTCTCGTAAGCACAAAAGAAAATAATAATTCTTCTAATTCTTATGTTAGTCAATAAAAGAACAAATTTAATAATTCTAGCAAATTCGGTGTTGTATTCACAAGTAGTTTATCATTCTTGCTACGATTTATTTAACGACATCAGATTAATGCAGTTAGTCATTGAAAAAATGTCTTCAAAATAAATTATCTTAATGTTTGCTTGAGAAATCATGATGTTAAAATCAAAATTGTTGCAATAATGACTCTCAAACCATTCTTCAGCACATCGTTTATGTTCAAGATATAAATATGTTTACTTTGCACTCTTCAAGATGCTTTTTTACTTAAGTAATTTCTTAATATGGTAGTAATGCACATGATTCAATTAGGTTCACTATGTTATTAAAATTAGGAGGATGCATTTTCATGATTTGATTTATCACTCTACCTAGCACAACCTAATTATCTTTCACGACAAATAAGATTTTAATTTAAATATTAACAGGTGTAGTTACGTCAAATTACATTAGTAAAGATATGTATGCATCCCATATTGTTTGATTTACAT
The DNA here is from genome assembly GCA_002079205.1 of Phalaenopsis hybrid cultivar. Classification (NCBI taxonomy): domain Eukaryota; kingdom Viridiplantae; phylum Streptophyta; class Magnoliopsida; order Asparagales; family Orchidaceae; genus Phalaenopsis; species Phalaenopsis hybrid cultivar. The sequence goes on from JXCR01082398.1 coordinate 77,467, forward strand.
TATTTATGATGATTGTGGTTGGTGTCTTGCCGCTTTTGGTTGCATGGGTTGGGTCGATTGCTGGATTGCTTCAATTGTTTTCATAAACTTAGCTGTGATATTTGTTAATAATCTTTTTGTAACGTTGTATATTATCAACTTCACAAGAGTATCTATATTAAGAGTTGGGGCTCCAACATTTCTAAGTTAGGATATTAGTTTCATGATGATGAATAGGAGAATGAAGGCCTCTAGAGATAGCTACAACTTCTAGAACGGTTCTCATACTTGATTGTGCGAGTGACGAAAGCATAAGTTTTCTTTAGCTCCAAACTATATAACTGAAAGGATATAAAATTAAAATAAAATGAATATTCAATTAATTATAAAATAATACAATATGATGAAATGAGATTTATGATGAATAGCCTAAAATAATATATCTCACTACACAACCTTAAGAAAATAAGAAATATTAAATACTAAAATATAGGTAATGAAACTACTCTATCATAACACAAGTTTGAAAGGTGGTATGGCCCAACAAAATCGGATATTATGAAATAATAAATCTTTTTTATACTTTCAAAAGAAAAATTCACATACAAGTATATAAATAATAAGAGTATGCAATGAGAATTAAACTATTTTTGTTTTATATTTAAAACCAAACCATTGGTACAACTAAAGGAATATTTGTGAAATTAATATAAAATAAATAATAAATAAATAAACAAACTACCCAAACTATTAAAAAAATGTTAAACATAAAATATTGAAGCTAGAGTTTTTTTTTTTTTGAATGACCACTCTTGTGGTGAGAGTCCACTTAATTGTTGAATAGAAAATGTTACAAGAAGAGTCACAATAAATGACTTTGGAATAACAAACCTAGTAAATAATCAATGTCCATTAAACCTAAATATTAAGATATATATATANTTCATGTACCGAGTTACGTTGTTTGCATTAGGGCTGCAAAAAAAGTAAAAGCGTTTAGAGAAAGATATATATAAATATGGCTATTATTATCTTACGATTATTATAAAAGACATTTATGATTCCCCTAAATAATTCTTTGACATTTGTAGCAAGGATTAGAGTATTTTTAAGAATCATTTTTCCTTTCTCTTAGCGGGAGATTCACATACCGAGTAGCGNTGTAACATTAAAAAATAACACATGTTTACACAATATTGAGTTGATTATGCTTATAATTACAAGTATATGAGACTGTAACGATACACTTTAATTGCAGTATTTGAATGCCACAATAAAAAAAACACTAACCAACCCATCATTTTTCTCTACTTAAGAATATATGAGTACAAGAATGCTTATATGTGTGTTAATTTAGTTTTTTATGATGCCTTATTCTCTTAGGACTCGTCGGTTGGACTAACCATTGATAAAAGAGTTTAACATTGATATAAATATTATTATAATACATGTTTGTTTCATACAATACCAGTAAAAATTATGAACGTTTATTATCATTGATATAACTATAAGTGTTTATATATGAAAATGAATTATAAAATTAAAATCTACTATATTAAACAAACATATCATACTGGGAATTAAATACTGCAATGGCATGAAAATGTGCAACAATAAATCAATATAAATATATTCATCTAATTTATTATTTTATTATAAACAATGAAAACAATTATATGATATGTGTATATCAATGATTGCAATAAACAAATGCACGCTACGGAAAAATGCGGGATTAGCGTCGGATATTATGGGTGCTAATCGGGGATTTCTCTTATGCTAGTCATGTTTCAAAACGTTGACATTAAAATGGGTATCACTAATTGATCTTGTGTTGACCTTTGCATAGAATTTTTAGTTACGTCGGAATTAGCGTCTCAAGATTCCATCTCTAGAAATTTTCATCAAAAATACGGATGACACTAACTTAACGATGAATTAGCATCAGACATGGCCGACGCTCATTAGCTTCGATACTGATGGAATCTAATTAATGTCAGACTTAGCTGACGCTGATTTGTGTCAAGTTTACTCTAATAGTAACTTTCCCATAACGTCGAATTAACAACACTAGATATCCAGCTGATTATTGTTGCTATTAGCGTCGAAACATTTTGACGTTGATTCGCCAGAAACCTATAAAAAACAAAAAAAATACAATAGAATGATTAGATTGTTCACATATCTGTACAAATCAAACATAGGAAACAAAATAGGATATTTATCTACTAATGGAACTGATAAAAGAAATCAGCAACATAACTAATGAATGATACCAAATTAAATTACAGATAAACGGATCAAAGTGTTCGAAGTTTACAACTATAGAAATTGAAAGTTTAGTTAAACTAAAATGAAAAAACCATGTAATCAACCCCTATGACGAGAGAGAATTAACACACATAAGAAAAATATAATCTTGTTACTTATCCTCCTTTTGCTCTTCCTCTTTCTCATCCTTGTCGACAACACTCATATGTCACTTTCCCTGATGATAAAAACTCTCTAGCAGACATGCTTGACTATCTACAACCATTTGTTGTCCTTCACGCACTTGTCGAAGCTCTTCATTCATCATCATGACTCAACTAGCAAGGTCCTCATATTGGGCATGTAACGAGTTTGGTCCACTCATAACTGCACAAGAGCGCTCGACCTGAAATATGATCTCCATTGCTCATAGTTCGCACACTCTCCCATTTTTCTTCCCCGTCGACTGCATCCACAACTCAAAATTAGACTAAGTAGTGGTTGACTGGTTACCACTATCACTAGCAGACTACGAGGTCTGGCTAGCCAACTCCATCTCTCTCTCCTGAAGCTGCTCGTAGTCCTCCCGCATAACAAAATTCAAACATTAATTGACATTTTAAATATTAATAGACCCTCAATAAAATAAAAAATTAAATTTCTTAACTTACATTGACATACCAAGAGTGGTTAAATACCCACTGTTGTGTGTCCTAAAGTTGATGAGTGAGAACATACGAGTTTGCAGTGGATGGCTCTCGATCAAGTTCCTTGGCATATATACATGATCAGATAAATATAAGTAGCATAATTACATAAATATGTAACCTTCTAAAATTTGAGAAAATCTTACATATCTCTGGTAGTGCTCTATGTGGGGGATCGAAGACCCAATTTGGAGTGCAACCCCTCTGGCTTCCTCCGTGGTCTGATTCTACAGGTTTGTCATTATTTTCCTATGACATTCTGAAGAGGCACATGCTCTGTTTAAATCAGCCCAGAATTCCTCACCCACCCATGAGGGCCTCTTCCCATTCTTACGTGTTGTAATGAACATATCCTTGAGCAGATACCTTCCACAAACCTCAGAAATCTATCGGATCTGCTAGTGATGTTTCAACAACCAATATAATGACCTCTGCATATTAGAAATTTTGTAAGTTTGATTAGTATAGAAAAGTATAAATATCATTTTATTTTAATTTTAAATATGATATCTCAAACTCCCTAAACCACATATCCCGAGTCACAATTAGGATCTATTACTATGAGAGAAATGACTGATCTTACCAGCTTCAAATGATCTCCTTGATCTGCATCACATGCAGCCTGGAAGGGAAGAGCCAAAAAATGAAGTATTAGTTACAATAGACAAATGGAATGAAAATTGAAATTAATATATGTTGACCTCACTTTTGTGAGGGCTTATTCCACCCATCTATACATAGCCCTAAACTAGGGTTATGCCTGAACCCACCAGTGCAAGGTCAAGCTCCCAACCCTTAGTTCAGTGGGTTTAGGGTTTAGACCAGGTGAGAATCTTAAATTAACCACCAAGGAATAGACATACCTTAAGTGAGCCTAAGTTGACAATCAAAGACTACACATGCTCCATAGCACTTAGATCAACTTTAAACCCTAGGTCCCCTAAAATTAGAATGAAACATTATAAACTTGCTTGAAAACGCTAGGACCATTGTGACCACCAAATTCACCATAGAAGAGGGTTTACCCAAATTGATCATTGGCTTGACCAGTGGCCTCCCTAACCCTACCAAACCCCAAAAATTTGACCAAACCCTAAAATGCCCTTTTGGACCCAAAGTTTGGTGGTGCCCTAAGATGATCAAAATCAGTTATGATAAGCCCAAATTTGGGCAAAATTTGATCAATTGGCCATCTTACCCTAACTCTATTGAATCCATGACCATATCGTCAACCCACGACCATATGGTCAACCCATGACCACAATGGTCAACCCATGCCCATAATGGTCAACCCATGACCACAATGGTGAACCCTTGACCAAATGGTCAAACCATGGTCAAATGGCCAACCCATGGACCATATGGTCAATCCATGACCATAATGGTCAACCCAATTACCAAATAAGTTAGCCCTAAACCACCATGGTCAACCCATGATCAAATGGTCAATTTTTCTTTCTCCTAATTAATTAGTAAATAAATTAATTAAAAGAATGAACTCAAGACCCATTAGGTTTTGGTTTAAACCTTAAAACCCTAGCACTAAAGCTTAAAGTCCAAGGTTTTATTCATGGTCCAAGCCCATGGTCTAAGCCCATGGTTCAAGCCCATGGCTCATCCAATAATGCTTCAATCATAACCTAAGATAACTTATCAGGTTATATGATGACCCATACCCTACCCATATTTCAAATAAAACCAAAATGAGAAATTAAAAAAGAGAAGAAAGGACAAGTGAAGTTATGTCTACCTACTCCTTGTCATACTTGGCATCTAAGCCTAATTAACCGAAGTCCCTTTATGCTTGAGTCAAAGAACACTTCAACCAAGCCCAAAAAATCCCACCTAAGCTCTCCCTAATGTCTCTACGCCATGAATTCCCTCTCATATGGTTAAAACTTCCAAAGATTTGAATTACCACCCTAACGCCTTCCCATTCTTCTAAAAACCTAAGGAGTCACAAGAGCTCCTGCAAGCCACATTTGGCCTCTTTCTTACCCTTCCATGGCCATAAGAGGGGCAAATTTGAGTGCCATGCAAGAAAGGAAAACCCTTTACACACTACCTAAGACCTTTGGATCCAAAGACAAAAAATCTTCCCCTTGGCCTAGGAATTTGAATCCCCCTACTTCCAAGCCTTGATCATGACCACAAAACCCTAATTTTCCAACCCAAATCCAGGATAAATTTTGGGTGTGACATAAACCCTACCAAAACTCCAAAATCAATCCTCCCAAAAGCTTCTCTAAGCTTCACAAAGACATTACCAATCAAAATTGAGCATCCCCGAGCCCTCTAACCTAGCTCAAGACCAAACGAAGCCACCTTTTGGTCTAGCTCATAGCTAGAGCCGATTTCACTTCAAATTAAATCAAGAACAAGCTTCGTGAGGTCCACACAATCGTGACTGTCAAGCCCAATCAAGGCCACACCTCTTGGGATAAGGTAGGGATTGAAAACCCTAAAACTTGCCTCCGATTGGTGTTTTGTGAAATAAACCAATAAGCCATGCATGATTAATCGAGAAGATGTGTTTGTCTAGGCTATATGAAGATATAGTAAGAAAACCCATGAGCTTTCATGGAAAATTAGGGGAGATATTAACATTTGATCATGTACGGTCTTTGGGTTAAAGTCCCATTAGGGCGATGACTGGATGTCATCTATTTCTATGTATTGGAAATGGAATACATCAATTAGCTCATATCATCAAATCAGGGAGGGAAGAAGCACCGGATCATAGCCACCTCAGATGCTAACGTGGAAAAGCGCCCAATCAAATAACACCTCTTAACCCTTCGACGCCGCTGAGGATGACGGGGACACCACGTGGATAAGTAGGAAATTCCACTTTTTTTTCCTATTTAATTAAATCCCAAAATTAAATGAAATCTTTAAAATTGCATAACTTTTTCTAGAAAAATNCATTTCTATGTATTGGAAATGGACGACATCAATTAGCTCATACCATCAAATCACGGAGGGAAGAAGCACCAGATCATAGCCACCTCAGATGCTAACGTGGAAAAGCGCCCAATCAAATAACACCTTTTAACCCTTGGACGCCGCAGAGGATGACGGGGACGCCACGTGGATAAGTAGGAAATTCCACTTTTTTTCCTATTTAATTAAATCCCAAAATTAAATGAAATCTTTAAAATTGCATAACTTTTTCTAGAAAAATCCAAAAAATAAAATGAAAATACCTCTGAACTTAGTGAAAAGAGGACAAAATACTAAGAAAATTAAAAATAAATGAGTTATATTAATTTTTAATTAATTTAAAACTCTCACGAGTATTTTAATTATTAAAAATTAAATACAAAACCTAAAATTATGAAGTTTGTAAGAACTAGTCCGCCCATCCTTGGGAATATTCCTGATTTTTCTAAGGTTAGAGAATGTACCTAAAATAAAAATGACCAATTTTCTACCACCTTTGTAATTATCGGAAAAAAATAATTAGGAAAAATCAAAAAAATGGAAATTAAATTAGCAATTGACTAGAAAATTTAAGGCATTAAATTTAAAAATTGAAATGATAATTTTTAACCTTTAAAAATTTAAAATGAAAATTTATGAATTTAGGGGNATAATTATTAAAAATCAAAAAATTGGAAATTAAATTAGCAATTGACTAGCAAATTTAAGGTATTAAATTTAAAAATTGAAATGATAATTTTTAACCTTTAAAAATTTAAAATGAAAATTTATGAATTTAGGGGCAAAATTATAAAATTTGAAAATTTTAAAAAGTTACACTTTAGCCTAAATTATTCCCAAAATGTGGTTTAAAACATTAAATTTTAATTTTAGGGGAATAATAACATGGTTATCCTTTTTAACCATGTGTTTACCCTTAATAATCTAAGGTTAGTCTAAATTGAATTTAAACCTAGTTTAGGTTTAACCTAACCTAAGCTTGGTATAATAGATTTGTTGACACTATTTTAGTTAAGGAGTTGTGAAGTTGTCGGCTGCTAGGATGGATATCCTAACACCCATTTTAATTTAATTTAATACATATATAATTTAGAAAAAAATAATATTTTAAATTTTTGAAAATACAAGACCGAACCGATCTCATATTCCTAGTAGTTTAAATAAACAAGCCTAATACCACAAGTAGTGCCTCTATCATGAGGGATAAATACATTACTTACTGGTGAAAACTAGATTAAATAAACTAAAGATTGTATTGCATCCATTTAAGTCCGTGAAACCCTTTTATGTTGACTGAAAAATTCTCCTATTTAATACGAAGAATTAAATAGGGTTAATATTAAGCTGGGTTCGGGAATGCTTCCTATAAGGGCAAACCCCTATAATTAATTACATCCTAGATAACCGAAGTCATCTGAGAAAACTCTTGATAAAAATTAGGGGATATTATCTTAAAGGAGGTAAAAAAAAAAGACTTTTTAATGAGATCGGACAAAGAGTTGTGAAAGGAAAATGATTCAAATTTGGAACATTTTATTTTGGAATCCAAAGGAGGAAGAACTAGGGGATGTCATAAATCCGAAGGGGAACCTCTGTGACTTCCCAAGATATCCTATGGTTTGACTTCAATTTTGAAGATTAGAATTATTGAATGTTTTGTCCTGCCAATTTTATTAATTAAGGCTTATATTCATATAAAATGATCACACAAATAGCCTGGAATATATGAGGATTTAGGTCGTGGCAGACGACAACCTCAGAATTCTAAAGTAGGTTAGGGCTTAAATTGTATAGCATAGCTATACAAAGGCCTAAAGAAAAGTTGAGGATTTATGTTTGCATAAGCAAACAACCTCAAATTCTTATGGATTTGTTATTTAACTCTAAGGAATGATTTAGCTGGTGAAGACATGTTTTTCTGTTGAAGATGACCTTGCTGCTTAAGATGCGAACTCCAAGCTCCTCGTAGTGGCAAGTTTAGGTTTTCTAATGTGTCAAGTCATGATGTCAAATCAGATGTTCCTATGGTTATGGTCATTTAAGTATTATGTGGCATATTAAAGTTGATTAGAGCGACACCGGTTAGGATCCTACGGTTCCCTCGTTTCGGCACCACTATTTTTTTTGGATTCACTTAGTCCAAATGAATTTACTAAACTCAACTCAATGAGTTCCACACTTTCATTTAAACAGTGGGAAATCTCGTTAGCAACCGTAGGTTACCTCCTCCAAGGGATTTCCGATCATCTGATAGAGACATCTTAATTTAATTACAATTCTTGTTTTGTGATGTTTGTGATTAAATTTTGAGTTATCTTATATTTTGAATGTTGTGGCGGTGAATTTAATCTTTTTGATTTTAGTTTTGATTTTTTTTGTTTCAGTTTTTTGGCTATCCTAAAGGTTTTAGTTTTCATGCATGGTGACATCGTTGTTTAGCATGCAAGTTTAAAAACATAAAAGTACAGTGTATGAAATATAAGAAAAGTAAGTACTGTAAATTGTAAAAGTGTACCTGGCGAGTCTTCTCGTTCCTCCACATAAAACTTTAGTACTTGTAAGGCATATATATGTGTAATTTTGCAGGAATTAAAGCATGCTAGTAAAAAGGGTAGAAAGTACAAACTTAAAGTGTACCTACCAAACCTGATGTCATATCTTGGTGTATTTAAATTTTAAGGATGATTCCATTAAGCAAATTATAATAAGCACAGATGTCCTTCAAGATTTCCAAAGGATCATGAAGAAATTTTTGAGTAATACCTTAGACATTTCATGGTCCTTGGAATTATCTTGAGTTCATTTTAGTTTTATCATATTTGTTATATAGTTCATCCAATTAATACCCTTATTCTTAATGAACTTGATGTTTTGACCATCCCTTAAGTGGAGTAATTACCACTTGATATCTCACTTATGAATTATATGGGTAAAGACCCTTGGGGGCTACTTGGCTATTAAGAAATTTAGTTAATTTGATTATTTATAGCATGGGCTTATGGTGTTTTGAATATTTCAAATTAATTATGACTTGTTCTCTAAACCTCATTAGATAAAATTTTGATTAAGCTTAATTCACTACTAAGCACTTAGAATTTAATGGGTAGATTTTTTTAAAAAAAAGATTTTTTGTATTTATATTCTTAATCCTTACCATGAATCATAAATCATTTTAAAACTATTAATTGGGTTTTAAAATTAATGAATTATGATCTTCCAAAATCAAACCCCTTACCTTAGTGTCTCCTTATTTAAATACTCTTCCAAATTTCATTAATCTTAAAAAATTACAAATTTATTATTTATAAGACCAAAATGAGATTGGTTACTACCATTTATCCCTTCCATATTTCAGTCATCAAAATATATCAATTAAGATTATTTATTGCCCATTTAGCCCATTGGTTAAGCCTAAATATTAATTAAGCCTTAAATTCCAAAATTACCCTTTTGCCCCTGAGGCCTTAATACCCATAATTCATTAAATTAAACTCAAATGACTTGAAAATTTTATATTACCTCACTTATGGGTTAATTAAAACATCAGAGGATAAATTGTGATTTTTATGAATTTATTTAATTTTTATAATTATTTTTAATGCAAAAATAGGGATTTTCAATGAAAATTCAATAAGTAAACCAAAATAAAACCTCTGTCCTTAAGAAAATTATTGGAGGTTCACCTAGGTCAGAGGACCAATTTTCATGATTTTTAGAGGTTTATTTTAATTACTAAAATTATTTGTTAGTTTTGAGCATTAATTAACTATAAAATAATATTTAAGTAGAAAATTAAGTTTTATATTTTTTATTAAATCTCTCTGAGTCCAGGGAGCCCAAAGAAATAAATTTCAGATTTTTGTGATTTATATTTTAATTATTGGAATTATTTTAGTGATAAATTAAAGAAAATTCATTTTTAAGCCTTTAAAATTAATATCTTGACTTAGAGGATTAGGAATATTGTTTTAATTGGTTCTAGGTGATCAGCAAGTAAAATGTGATATTTTAGTGTGTTTTTACAATTTTGTGATTGTTGACCTCACTTTTGGTTGAGATTTAGTTTTCTCTCTTTTAGCTGCCTAAGGTCTAGCCGTAGGACTTTCCTGTTGACTATTCTAAGAAAACTAGAAAAGAAACTCTCACCATTAGAAATTCTAAACTCCTCCTTGCTCGACTTGAAGTTCTACATTTTGGTCATAAGCTCTAGCACTTAGTAGGTAAGGTTAGTATGGAGGATCTCAAGGAGAGTTCCTATAGGACTGCTTGACCTTAGGGTTGACCCTGGGTGTTGTTCTGGAGTTAGCTCACTCACTTACACTCACTTTCACCCACAATCACTCACAAACCCTGAACCCAAAATTGTTAACTTTGATCCCTTGATCTTTTGGGAGACTCATGTAGATGGTCCCTTAAACCCACTAGCCCTAGGCTAGGTTTTAGCCAAGACTAGTATATAGAGGACCCAAATAGGGATTTCATTAGTCCATGGCTCATATAAGGTGGTTGGCACCCCAATTCTACCAAAGTGTCCAACTTGACATTTTGCCCCAAATCCACCCAAATTACCTAAATGCCCTTGAAACCCTAAATTTGGTCAAAATCCTCAAATTCACTCAAAATACCCAAATTTATGCAAAAATCATTTCAAACCATTTAAAAATACCCAAATTACCCAAAACCACCCAAAAATTCCAAAATTACCAAAATACCCCTAAATTTGACAAAATTACAAAAATACCCTTGGCACCCCAAACTTTCCAAAAACATCCTAAATCACTTCAAATGACTCCAAAACCAATTTGGACCCTTCAATTGACCCCAATTTGGCCAATTTGACCATTTTGACCAAAACCCTCAAGTTGCCTTTAAAGGCCCAATTTCCCTAAATTCACCTCAAATGCCCATCTATTTGATCCTAACTCTCCTCAATTTCAATTCTAAACTCAAATTAATCTTTCATTTGATCAATCCAAACCAAATCCAAGCCTAATTGGCCCATGCTTTGAGCTCAATTTTGATCTAATTCAAAACCCCTAATTTTGGCCCTATGACTTAATCTCACCAAATTGAACCTCATGGCCTACTCAATTGCTTCAATTTGGACCCTAAATTCTTCACAACATTTCTAAACATCAAATTTGATCTTCAATTGGCCTTGGTCATGACTCAATTTCACTCAATTTCAACCCACATTCAAAATCTCCAAATTGGCTATCTCCAAATTCCACCAAATTGAATACTCTAACCCCAAAGTTGACACCCAATTTATGTTAAAAAATCTTTATGATGTTCCTATAGACCATTTTAAACCATCATTGGACTTAGCCCAACCTAGACTCAAGTCTAGTCCAACATGCCCAAAGTGACCAAAATCCCAAAATCCTTCAAATTGAGCTTCCAATTGAACTCAAAATCACTTCAATCCTTCACCAAAAAATCTTCATAACAATCATCCACACAATGTTGATCAATCAATTGCGCTCAAAGTCATGGCTCGCCTAGCCCAAACCCAACCTTTGGCCATTTGGACCCAAAAATTGGACCCATGTACCAAAATTAACTTAGCCATACTAAGGCCTCTAAATTGATGACTCCCCAGCCACAAAACTCCCCTTGGACCAGGTTAAACCATACTTAATCCACCCTAGATGAGCCATGGACCAAAGATCCCCTAAATCAAGGGATTTGTTTCCTAAATTGTTTAAGCTAAAGATATCTTTGCTAAAACCTATCACCAACCCAAATTAATGGTTGTGATAGATTCCTCTGAGGTTCCTGAGCCACCTAAGCACCTCCTCTACCATGACTAGCCACTCTAGTCGCCGGAGGAGCAAAAACTGAGAGCTACCACCCCTAAATCAAACCCAATTTTAACCATAGAGGCCACATCATCCCAATGGCTCTTTAGAGCTCCTCAGCCTTCCACCTATGCGGCATCAATTTGCCCTGAGCTTCCCTCTAAGCTCCTTTATTTAATCAACTCCTCCATGGCCAAAGAGAGGTGTGCTAAAAATCCTTGGGGAAACTCTATCAAATTGTTCTCAGACACTCTCCAAGAACTCTGTTGACCTCACTTTTGGTTGAGGTCTAGTTTGTCCTCTTTAGTAGCCTAGGATCTAGCCATAGGACTTTCCTGTTGACTATTCCTAGAAAATTAGAAAAAAAACCCTCACTATTAGAAATTCCAAACTCCTCTTTACTCAACTTGAAGTTCTACATAGTGTTCCTAACCTCTAACACATAGTAGGTGGGGTCATTATGGGGGAGCTCAAGGAGAGTTCCCATAGGACTGCTTGACCTTAGGGTTGACCTTGGGTGTTGGTCTAGAGCTCAGGCACTCACCTCACTCACAGTCACTCACAAATAGAAACCAAAGATTTCTTGACTTTGATCCCTTAATCCTTTGGGAGACTCATGTAGATGGTCCCCTAAACCCACTGGCCCTAGGCTAGGATTTAGCTAAGAGAAGTACATGGAGGACCTAAATGGGGTTTTCATTAGTCCATAGCTCATTTATGGTGGTTGGCACCCCAATTCTACCAAAAAGACCTAACTTGGCCTTTTTGCCCCTGAACTCCCCAAATTACCTAAGTACCCTTGAAACCCTAAGTTTGGCCAAAATTCCCAAATTTACCCAAAATACCTAAATTTGTTCAAAAATCATTTCAAACCTTTTGAAAACATCCAAATTACCTAAGATCACCAAAAAATTGCCAAATTACCAAAATGCCCCTCCTTAGCCCAAAATTCCAAAAATTCTAAAAAATCCCAAAAATTCCCAAAACCTTAAAAATATTACCAATTTTATTTTTCTCAACTACCACATAAACTAATTTGACCAATTTGACCATTTTGACCAAAACTCCTAAATTACCTTTAAAAGCCCAATTTCCTTAAATTCACTTCAAATGTCCATCAATTTGGTCCCAATTTCCCATAATTTCAATTCTAAACTGAAATTCACCTTCTATATGACCAATCTAAACTAAATCCAAGCTCAATTGGCCCATTCTTTGAGCCCAATTTTGATCTAAGTCAAACCCCCAATCTTGGCCCTATGACCTAGTTCCACCAAATTGAACCCCATGGCTTACCCCATTGGTCTCAATTTGAATCCTAAACTCTTCATAAAACTATTACACATCAAAATTGACCTTCAATTAGCCTTGGTGAAGCCTCAATTTCATTAAATTTCAATCTAAATCCAAAAATCCCTAATTTTGCCCTAAATTGGTCATTTCTCAAAATTCCACCAAATTGATTGCCTTAGCCCCAAAATTTCCACCCCATTCCTTCATGAAAAATCTTCATAACATCTCCCTTGATCATTTGGACCATTAAATTAAGCCAAATTCCAAGTCTAGCTCAACCTAATCCCATGTCTAGTGCAACATGCCCAAATTGACCAAAATCTCAAAATCCTTCAAATTGAGCTTCCAATTGGGTTCAAAATTACTTTAATCCTTCACCAAAAATGTTCATCACAATCATATAAACAATGTTGATGAATAAATTGAGGTCACAGTCATGACTAGACTAACCCAAACCCACTTTAAGCCAAATTGACCTAAATGGACCCCTTCACCAAAAGTTGACCCAAGCTAGCCAAATTGGTCAAGGCAAAGCCACCACAGCCAAATTTTGGACCTTTTTAACTAGGCTAAACCCAATGGAACCACCCAAATGAGCCATGGATCAAAGGATCACCAAATCAAGGGATTTATTTCCAAAATTTCTTAAGCTTAAGGGATTTTTGCCAAAATTAAACACCTGCCCAAATNAAGACCAAACCGATCTCATATTTCTAGTAGTTTAAATAAACGAGCCTAATACCACAAGTAGTGTCTCTATCCTGATGGATAAATACATTACTTGCCGGTGAAGACTAGATTAATAAACTAAAGATTGTATTACATTCATTTAAGTCTGCGAAACCCTGTTATGTTGACTGAAAAATTCTCCTATTTAATACGAAGAATTAAATAGGTTTTATATTAAGCTGGGTTCGGGAATGCATCCTATAAGGGTAAACCCTTATAGTTAATTACATCCTAGATAATCGAAGTCATCTGAAAAAACTCTTGATAAAAATCAAGGGATATTCTTCAAAGAGGTCAAAGAAATAAAACTTTTCAATGAGATCAGACAAAGAGTTGTGAAAGGAAAATGATTCAAATTTGGAACATTTTATTTTGGAATCTAAAGGAGGAAGAACTAGGGGATGTCATAAATTCGGAAGGGAACCTCAGTGACTTCCCAAGCTATCCTATGGTTTGACTTCAATTTTGAAGATTAGAATTATCGAATGTTTTGTCCTGCCAATTTTATTAATTAAGGCTTATATTCGTATAAAATGATCACACAAATAGCCTGGAATATATGAGCATTTAGGTCGTGACAGACGACAACCTCAGAATCCTAAAGTAGGTTAGGGCTTAAATTGTATAGCAGAGCTATACAAAGGCCTAAAGAAAAGTTGAGGATTTATGTTTGCATAAGAAAACAACCTCAAATTCCTATGGATTTGTTATTTAATTCTAAGGAATGATTTAGTTGGTGAAGACATGTTTTTCTGTTGAAGATGACCGTGCTGCTTAAGATGCAAACTCCAAGCTCCTCGTAGTGGCAAGTTTATGTTTTCTAATGTGTCAAGTCATGATGTCAAATCAGATGTTCCTATAGTTATGGTCATTTAAGTATTATGTGACATATTAAAGTTGATTAGAGCGACACCGGTTAGGATCTTACGGTTCCCTCGTTTCGGCACCACTATTTTTTTCGGATTCACTTAGTCCAAATGAATTTACTAAACTCAACTCAATGAGTTCCATACTTTCATTTAAACAGTGAGAAATCTCGTTAGCATCCGTAGGTTACCTCCTCCGAGGAATTCCCAATCATTTGATAGAGACGTTTTAATTTAATTACAATTCTTATTTTGTGATGTTTGTGATTAAATTTTGAGTTATCTTATATTTTGAATGTTGTGGTGGTGAATTTAATCTTTTTGATTTTAGTTTTGATTTTTTTTGTTTCAGTTTTTTGGCTATCCTAAAGGTTTTAGTTTTCATGCATGGTGACATCATTGTTTAGCATTCAAGTTCAAAAACATAAAAGTACAGTGTAGAAAATATAAGAAAAGAAAGTACTGTAAACTGTAAAAGTGTACCTGACAAGTCTTCTCGTTCCTCCACATGAAACTTTAGTACTTGTAAGGCATATATAAGTGTTATTTTGCAGGAATTAAAGCATGCTAGTAGAAAAGGGTAGGAAGTACAAACTTAAAGTGTGCCTACCAAATCTGATGTCATATCTTGGTGTATTTAAATTTTAAGGATGATTCCATTAAGCAAATTATAATAAGCTCAGATGTCCTTCATGAAGAAGTTTTTGGGTAATACCTTGGACATTTCATGGTCCTTGGATTATCTTGAGTTCATTTAGTTTTATCATATTTGTTATATAGTTCATCCAATTAATACACTTATGCTTAATGAACTTGATGTTTTGACCATCCCTTAAGTGGAGTAATTATCACTTGATATCTCACTTATGAATTATATGGGTAAAGACCCTTGGGGGCTACTTGACTATTAAGGAATTTAGTTAATTTGATTATTTATAGCATGGGCTTGTGGTGTTTTGAATATTTCAAATTAATTATGACTTGTTCTCTAAACCTCATTAGATAAAATTTTGATTAAGCCTAATTCACTACTAAGCCCTTAGAATTTAATGGGTAGATTTTTTAAAAAAAAAAGATTTTTAGTATTTATATTCTTTATCCATACCATGAATCATAAATCATTTTAAAACTATTAATTGAGGTTTAAAATTAGTGAATTATGATCTTCCAAAATCAAATCCCTTACCTTAGTGTCTCCTTATTTAAATACTATTCCAAATTTCATTAATCTTAAGAAATTACAAATTTATTATTTATAAGACCAAAATGAGATTGGTTACTACCATTTATCCCTTCCATATTTCAGTCATCAAAATATATCAATTAATATTATTTATTGCCCATTTAGCCCATTGGTTAAGCCTAAATAATAATTAAGGCTTAAATTCCAAAATTACCATTTTGCCCCTAAGGCCTTAATACCCATAATTCATTAAATTAGACTCAAATGACTTGAAAATTTTATGTTATCTCACTTATGGGTTAATTAAAACATCAGAGGATAAATTGTGATTTTTATGATGTTATTTAATTTTTATAATTATTTTTTATGCAAAAATAGGGATTTTCAATGAAAATTCAATAAGTAAACCAAAATAAAACCTTTGTCCTTAAGAAAATTATTAGAGGTTCACCTAGGTCAGAGGACCAATTTTCATGATTTTTAGAGGTTTAATTTAATTACAAAAATTATTTGTTAGTTTTGAGCATTAATTAACTATAAAATAGTATTTAAGTAAAAAATTAAGTTTTATATTTTTTATTAAATCTCTCTGAGTCCAGGGAGCCCAAATAAATAAATTTCAGATTTTTGTGATTTATATTTTAATCATTGAAATTATTTTCGTGAGAAATTAAAGAAAATTCATTTTTAAGCCTTTAAAATTAATATCTTGACTTAGAGGATTAGGAATATTGTTTTAATTGGTTCTAGATGACCAACAAGTAAAATGTGATATTTTAGTGTGTTTTTATAATTTTGTGATTGTTGACCTCACTTTTGGTTGAGGTTTAGTTTTCTCTCTTTTTGCAGCCTAAGGTCTAGTCGTAGGACTTTCCTATTGACTATTCTTAGAAAACTAGAAAAGGAACTCTCGACCATTAGAAAAGGAACTCTCACCATTAGAAATTCCAAACTGAACCCCATGGCTTACTCCATTAGTCTCAATTTGAATCCTAAACTCTTCATAAAACTATTACACATCAAAATTGACCTTCAATTGGCCTTGGTGAAGCCTCAATTTCATTAAACTGCAACCTAAATCCAAAAATCCCCAATTTTGCCCTAAATTGGTCATTTCTCAAAATTCCACCAAATTGATTGCCTTAGCCCCAACATTTTCCACTCCATTACTTCATGAAAAATATTCATAACATCTTCCTTGATCATTTGGACCATTAAATTAAGCCAAATTCTAAGCCTAGCTCAACCTAATCTCATGTCTAGTCCAACATGCCTAAATTGACCAAAATCTCAAAATCCTTCAAATTGAGCTTCCAATTGGGTTCAAAATTACTTTAATCCTTCACCAAAAATGTTTATTACAATCATATAAACAATGTTGATAAATAAATTGAGGTCAAAGTCATGACTGGACTAATACAAACCCACTTTAAGCCAAATTGACCTACATGGACCCCTTCACCAAAAGTTGACCCAAGCTAGCCAAATTGGTCAAGGCAAAGCCACCACAGCCAAATTTTGGACCTTTTTGACTAGGCTATACCCCATGAAACCACCCAAATGAGCCATGGACCAAAGGATCCCCAAATCAAGGGATTTATTTCCAAAATTGCTTAAGCTTAAGGGATTTTTGCCAAAACTAAACACCTGCCCAAATAAATTGTTGTGACAGATTCCTTTGGCTCAGCTGACCTCCTAACCACCTCCCCTAGCCTTGACAACCTGCGTAGTCGCCTGAGGAGCCAAAACCGTGAGCCACCCTCAAGAAATCCAAACCTAGAGGCCACCTCATCTCATTTGAAGTTAGAGCCTCTCTGCCCTCCACATAGGAAACACTTTGCACCCATACATTGGCCTACAGAGCCACCCTAAACCATTTTTATAAAAGCTCCACCTCCATGGCCATGAAGGTGTGCTAAAAAAGGTCTTAAGGATAGCCTCTAAAATTACTCCATGAGCTTCCTTAAGACCTCCACAGTGCAATCGAACCACTCCATTGCTTTAATTCTCATTGTTGAAGTTCAATTTTGGAGCTCAAATCCTTGCCAGAGATAGGACATTCTCCACCACACCTCCACAGTGCACAAAAATTCAAATTAAACTCACCCACACAATCATCACATTGAACTAAGACAAATCCCTATCAAATCCCCCTCATACAGATCCTCTAAGATAGCTCAAATCCAACACCCAAATCCAGTCTTAATCAAATTCGGGTCTAGGCCTTTTACCAAAACCAGAGGCTTAATCCTTAGCCTCCTTGGAACTCCACGAATGTGCTGAGAACCTATGACTGAAGCTTTCCTTCTCAGAGCAAAGGTATTGAACTTCCCTCTTCTAGAGCCTATTTTGATTCTCCATTTGATTAGGGTTAGTTTAATGGCATGTTTACCATATTGATGTGTTCTTCACACTTAGACGAGTCGATAGGATCAAAACTGAGGTCATTTGGTTGAGAAATGAGTGAGATCCTAGGGTTTTAATGTTAACAGTCATAGGTTAGCCTATTTGGGGAAGATGAAGGGGAGCCGTCCAATCGTACATTTATCTCATCAACGGATGAGATCTAGCCGGATGAACTCTCGGTGCGTGAACCGCAGGCCGTGTAGCATGCCAAGGTGGAAAGTGCAACGAATGAGAGTGTGTCGCGTCGTCGTTCGGAGCTGCCTAGGATGAGGTGGCACCGCACGTTTAAATAGATAATTAGGGAATTAAATAAATCAAAAAATGATCCCTAACTTCAAAAATCCATATCTTGGTGTAGAAAAATCACAAAAATAAAATAAAAATACCCTCTCCATGTGGAAATAATTTTAAGTTTATGTGATGAATATTTTATTTTTAATTAATTAAACACTATTTTTATTCTTTTGATTCTCCATGCATGTAGGCATTTTACCATGGCTTGAAATTTTGGCATGTTGTTACCTCTGTCTTAAGGAACATTCTCTGGTTTTTCCAATGTCAGAGGAGATCNCCAAATAAATTGTTGTGACAGATTCCTTTAGCTCAGCTGACCTCCTAACCACCTCCCCGAACCTTGCCAGCCTGCCTAGTCGCCTGAGGAGCCAAAATCGTGAGCCACCCTCAAGAAATCCAAACCCAATTCAAACCTAGAGGCCACCTCATCTCATTTGAAGTTTAGAGCCTCTCTGCCCTCCACGTAGGCAACACTTTGCACCCATACATTGGCCTACAGAGCCACCCTATGCAATACAGTGCAATCCAACCACTCCATTGCCCTAATTCTCATTGTCGAAGTTCAATTTTGGAGCTCAAATCCTTACCAGAGATAGGACATTCTCCACCACACCTCCACAGTGGACCAAAATCCAAATTAAACTCACCCACACCATCACCAAATTGAACTATGACAAAGCCCTATCAAATCCCCCTCATACAGAGCCTCTAAGATAGCTCAAGTCCAACACCCAAATTCGGTCTTGATCAAATTTGCGTCTAGGCCTTTCACCACGACCAGAGGCTTAATCTTTAGCCTCCTTGGACCTCCACGAATGTGCTAAGAACCTATGATTGAAGTTTTCCTTCTCAGAGCAAAGGAATTGAACTTCCTCTTTTCTAGAGCCTATTTTGATTCTCCATTTGATTAGGGTTAGTTTAATGGCATGTTTACCATATTGATGTGTTCTTCACACTTAGACGAGTCCATAGGATCTAAACTGAGGTCATTTGGTTGAGAAATGAGTGAGATCCTAGGGTTTTAATGTTAATGGTCATAGGTTAGCCTAATTGGGGACGATGAAGGGGAGCCGTTCGATCACACATTTATCTCATCAACGGACGAGATCTAGCCGGATGAACACATAACAAGCCAAGGTGGAAAGTGCAACGAATGAGAGCGCGCCGCGTCGTCGTTCGGAGCTGCCTATGATGAGGTGGCACCGCGCGTTTAAATAGATAAATAGGGAATTAAATTAATCAGAAAATGATCCTTAATTTAAAAAATTCATATCTTGGTGTAGAAAAATCACAAAAATAAAATAAAAATACCCACCTGCTCAGTGAACACCATGTGGAAATAATTTTAAGTTTATGTGATGCATATTTTATTTTTAATTAATTAAACACTGTTTTTAGTCTTTTGATTCTCCATGCATGTAGACATTTTACCATGACTTGAAATTTTGGCATGTTGTTACCTCTGTCTTAAGGAACATTCTCTGGTTTTTCCAATGTCAGAGGAGATCTCTAGATAGAGATCCATATTTTTCAATTTTATATCTATTATTTACATAAATTAATCATAATAATTAGCATGTTGCTTAGAAAATTATAAGATAATTTTGGAAGGTTTATTATGGCTAGAGGAACCTTTGAAAAATGTTTCATGATCTAAGTCATTCAGAATGCACCTAAATTTCACAAGCCCTAAAATGCAAAGAAAATTAATTTCGGGAAACAAAAACATCTAAATGACTTGGTTTTTTAATTTCCTCTATAATTTGAAGTTCAGAAAACTCCCCACAAAAATTTCAAAATATTTGAAGCTCATTTGATAACTCAAAATGATTTTCTAATTTAAATGCCATTTTTAAGAGTAAAATGATTTTTTTCAATTAAAATTTAGCCCAAAAAATTATAAAAATGAGTTATGGGAGTTCTCTATGATCAGAGGAATTTTTTAAAATAAATTTTTAATTAAAATAAAAATTCCATTTTTAAGCCTTTCCTTAATATTTAAATAATTAAAAGATGATAAAAAACACAAAAATAATAAAATTCATGAAAATGATCTAAATTGTTTCCTAAGCACTTAGGAATAATTGGAATATTGTTCTTAATTTTCTAAATGAAGATATTGAATTTTGAAGATTAAAATAAATTTTAAAGGCTAAAAATGGATTTTCACTAAAATAATTCTAACAATTCAAAAAAAAGGAAAAAGAAAAATGTGGAATTTGTTTCTTTAGGTTTCTTGACCTTAAAGATATTTAATAAAAATGTGAAACTTAATTTTCCAATTTTAAAATATTTTATAATTATTAAATACTCCAGAACTTAAAATAATTCTAATAGTTAAAATAAAACTAAAAAAAATCTTTAAATTTGGTCCCAATGATTCTCTGGTCTACATCTACTTTAAGTAAAATTTTCAAGGTATATGGCTTTACCTTGGTCAAGTTGTTGAATTTTCTTTGAAAAATCTCATTCTTGCATATAAATAAATATATAAATTAAATTAAAATTTGAAAATTCACATTTTCTCCTATGATATCTTAATTGACCCATGAGTGAGATGGGATGCAAATTTCAAAGTCATTTGAATTAAATTTGATGAATTATGAAGTATTAGAGACTTAGGGGCAAAAGTGTAATTTTATAAACTTAGCCTTAATTAACATTTAGGCTTTATTCAAGAAAGAGAAATGGGAAACCTTTGATCTTAATCAACATATTTGGATGATTGAAACACAAGAAATTAATTGGTTGAAACCAATCTCACTTCTTCTAATTAAAGGATAAATTTGTAATTTCCTTAAATTATTAAAATTCTGAAGTCTAGTCAATTAAATGATCTTAGACTTAGGGGTATGATTTTGGGTGTTGATAACTCACTAATTTAACACCCCTATTTGATGTTCAAATGACTTTCAAAAAAAAAAGAGAATGAATCATCATCATAACTTAAAATTCAATCTCTTTCAAAATATAACTAAGACATCTATCAAAAGTCTAAAAGGCTTAGTAGTGACCTATGCTAAATCAAATTTGGTTAAGTAAGGATTAGAAAAGTAAACATAATTAAAAATTAAACATCTTTGAAACACTACAAGCCCAAATTGAAAAGTTGGCTAAGTGTCTTGATAACATTAACTTGCCCCTTTAAGTGACTTCACCTGCATAATTCTCAAAATTAAATTATAAGTGATAATTACCCTACTCAGATAATTGAAACATCAATGTTCATTGAACATTAATGGTATTTACAAGATGGGTTATTAAGCAACATAATAAGTTTAAAAAGAGCTTGAGACTTTTCACCAGGCAGTGAGAGGGAGGCATGGACCTGCTTCTTTCTCCAGATCTGTTGGATACCTCGAAGGTCTACTAAACTTAATACATTTTGCTTAACAAAAATCATCCTTAATCAAACTAATAGGGACCCACCAAGATATGACCTAGGGTTGGGTAGACCACTAAAACCTTACTTTTTTGCTTTATATAAAGTGCTCTCACTTGCATTTTGAGTTTCAGGTGGTGGAACGAGAAGACTCGCCAAATACGTTTTTTATAGTTTACAGTGTCGTCTTTCTTGTACTTTCATACTGTACTTTTTATGCTTACAAAACTTGCATGCTAAACAATAATGTCACTCTGCATGAAAACCAAAACTGCTAGGATAGCCACAACCAAAACCAAAATCAAATCTAAAATCAACCAAGATAAAATTCAATGCCACAACATTCAAAATATAAAACAACTCAAAATTTAATCACAAACATCATAAAAACCACAACTACAACTAAATTAAGACGTATCTATCGGATGATATGGAATCCCTTAGTGGAGGTAACTTACGGTTACTAACGAGGCTTCTCCCGACCTAAATGAAATTATAGAACTCATTAAGTTGAGCTTAGTAAATTCATTTGGACTAAGTGAATCTAATATAAAATAATGGTACCAGAACGAGGGAACCGTAGGATCCTAACCGGTGTCGCTCTAATCAACTTTAACATGCCCCATAATATTTAAATGACTTCAACCATAGGGCCACCTAATTTGACATCATAACTTGACACCCTAGAAAACTTAAACTCGTCACGGCTAGGAGCTTGGAGCTAGCATGGTGGGCAGCACGATCATCTTCAACAGTAAAACCTGTCTTCCCCAACTAAACCATTTCTTTCCTTAGAATTAAACAACAAATCCATAGGACTTCGAGATAGTTTACTTATACAACATAAATCCTGACCTCATCTTTTGACCTTTGTACAACTCTACTGTACAATATAAGCCCTAACTCGTCTTAGGATTTTGAGGTTGTCGTTCATCACGATCTAAATCCTCAAATCTTTAGGCTATTTGTGTGTTCGTTCCACATAAATGTAAGCCCTAAACTAATAAAATTTGCAGGATGAAGCACTCAAATAAATTTCTTCTCAAAACTGAAGCCAAATAATATGATAGACTGGGAAGTCACCGAGGCTTTTCTCCGGATCCATGACATCCCCTAGTTCTTCCTCCTTTGGATTCTACAACAAATGTTCCAAATTTGAACCAATCCCTTTCCAAACCTCTCTGTCTGATATCGTTGAAAAGTCCTATCCTTTGACCTCTTTGAAGATAATATTTCCTGATTTTTATCGAGAGATTTCTTAGGTGACTTTGGTTATCTAAGATTTAATTAACTATAGGGGCTTGCCATTATATGAAGCTTGTCCGAACCCAACTTACTACAAACCCTATCTAATTATTTATATTAAATAGGGGAAATTATTGGCAAATAAAACGGTTTCACAGACCAAACAAATTTCATATATTTCTTAGTTTATTTGATCGAGCCTCATCCTCAAATCTTATGTTTATCCTTTGGGATAGATACAGGGTTTTAGGTATAGTGCTCTTTCACTTAAGCTATGAAAAGTATGGGGTCAGTTTGATTTCATATTTTTCTAAACTTAAATCTATTGTTGACCTCACTTTTGGTTGAGGTTTAATTTTTCCTCTTTAGTAGCCTAAGGTCTAGCCATTGACTTTTCTATTGACTATTCTTAGAAAACTAAACAAGGAACCCTCACCATCAGAAACTCTACACTAACTTTTTTATTGACTATTCTTAGAAAACTAGATAAAGAACCCTCACCATTAGAAATTTCAAACTCTTCTCTACTCAACTTGAAGTTCCACATATTGGTCCTAACCTCCTAGCACTTAGTAGATGGGGTCACTATGGGGGAAACTCAAGATGAGTCACCCTTAGGACTGCTGGACCTTAAGGTTGAACCTTAGGTGTTGGTCCAGGGCTAAGGCACTTACTTGCAATCACTTGTACTCACAATCACTCATTACCCTAAACCCAGAACTTATAGGCTTTGGTCCCTTGATACTTTTGGGAGACTCTTGTAGGTGGTTCCCCTAAAACCACTAGCCCTAGGCTAGAGTTTAGTTAAGACCACTACATAGAAGACCCAAAATGGGGTTTCCATTGGTCCATGGCTTATTGATGGTAGTTGGCACTCCAACTCTACCAAGATAGCCAACCCCTTTTGTCCCTAAATTCCCCCAAATTACTTAGATACCCTTGGGACCCCAAATTTAGCCAAAATCTCCAAATCTAGCCAAAATATCCAACTTGATTCAAAAATCATTTCAAACACCTTGAAAACACCCAAACTACCCAAAATCACAAAAAATTGCCAAATTACCAAAATACCCCTCCTTAGCCCAAAATTCCAAAAAATTTTCAAAATCTCCCAAATATTCCCAATTTCATTTTCCTCAACTATCGCATGACTCAATTTGGTCAATTTGACCACCTTTGACCAAAACCCCAAATTGCCCTTTAAAGGCCCATATTTTCTCCAAATCACCTCAAATGTCTATCCAATTGGTCTCAATTTCCCCCAATTTCAATTCTAAACTTAAATTCACCCTTGATATGACTAATCTAGACCAAATTCAAGCCCAATTGGTCCATGATTTGAACCTAATTTTGATTTAAACCAAAAACTCAATTTTGGCCTCATGACTTGGTTCCACCAAATTGAACTCATAGCCCACTCAATTGGCCACAATTTGTGTTGAAAAATCTTCATAACATTACTACACATCAAATTTGACCTTCAAATTGCCTTGGTGAGACCTCAATTTTATTTGATTTCAACCTAAGTCCAAAAGCCCCAAATTTGCCCCAAATTGACCATGTCTCAAAATCTCACCAAATTTAGGGCCTTAACCCCAAAATTTCCGCTCCATACTTTCATGAAAAATATTCACAACATCTTCCTTGATCATTTGAACCATTCAATTTGGACTTAGCCCAAGGCTAGCCCAATCTAGACCCATGTCTAGCCCAACATGCCCAAATTGGCTAAATCTCAAACGTCCCTCAAATTGACCTATCAATTGAACTCAAAATCACTTCAACCCTTCACCAAAAATCTTCATAACAATCATCTACACAATCTAGATCAATTAATTGGGTCAATTGACATGGCTAACCTAGCCAAAACCCAAACTTTGATCACTTGAACCCACATTGAACCTATGCATTAAAGATGGCCTAACTACCCCAAAGTCATCAAATTAACTTCACCTCAGCCACTAGTTAGACCCTAAGACTAAGCCAAACCGCATCTAACTGCTTAAACTAAGCAATGGACCAAAGGTCCCCCAAATTAAGGGATCTTCTTTCCAAATATACACATGCTTAAGATACCCTTACCAAAACTGAACCTCATTGCATTAAGTTGCTTTGACAGATTCCCCTCGATGCCTTGGGAACCTAGCCACCTCCCCCTGCCATGGCCGGCTGGCCTAGTCACCGGAGAAGCTCAAAATCGAGAGCCATCCCATGGAACTTCACCCAAATCAAACCTAGAGGCCAGCTCATCCAAATCAAATTATAGAGCTCCTCTACCCTCCTCCTAAGCTCCACAATGCACCCAAACATATGCACTGAGAGCCACCCCATGGCCATTTTTATAAAAACTCACCTCCACAACCATGGGAGGTGTGCTGAAAATTTCTTAGAAGGAGCCCTCCAAACTTCTCACAGAGCTTCTCTGAGATCCCCTCAGTGCAATCCAACCCTCTTCCCCCACTGAATTCCACTGTGGAAGCTCAATTTTGAGCTCAAACCTCTGCCAAAAACCAGGACAGAGTTCATCACACTTCCACAGTCCACCAAACTTTAATTACTTGTGCCCACACCTTCTCAACACTGAAAGAAGCCAAAGCCCCATCAAATCCCCCTTCCACAAAGCCCCTAGCATAGCTCTAGACCAACACCTGAAATTGAGCATGGTCAAATTCATACTTGTACCTTACACCACAGCAAGAGGCTTAATCCCTAGCTTACTTGGACCCCAATAAACGTGAAGCTTTACTTCTTAGAGCCAAGGTATAAAACCTCTCTTATTCCCGAGCTTATTTGAACTCTCCATTTGTTTTAAGTTGATTTCATGGCTTGATCACTTTTTGAATGTGTTCGTTTAGTCTAGATGAGCGTTTTAAGAAAAATTCATCTAATTTGGGTAAGAAATGAGAGGGATCTTAAGGATAAAAGATGGACGGTTCTCGGGCTAGGCTATCGGGGACGATGACGGAGCGTCGTTCGATCACGTGTTTATCGAATGGACGGTCGAGATCAATACGGAGAACGATTAGGAACATAAATTGTGGGCAGAGTCAACGCTAAGGTGGATGGAGACGTTGAATGGAAGCACGCCGCATGGAGCTTGGGAGCTGCCGTAGGTTGAGGTGGCGCCGCGCGTTTAAATAGATAAATAAGGATTTAATTAATTCAAAAAATGATCCCTAACTTCAAAAATTCATATCTTGGTATAGAAAAGTCACAAAAATAAAATAAAAATACCCACTTGCTCAGTGAACAGAGGAAAAAGGTGTGGAAATAATTTTAAGTCCATTTGATGCATGTTTTATTTTTAATTAATTAAACACTGATTTAAATTTTTTGATTCTCTATGCATGTAGACTTATCACCATGGCTCAAAATTTTGGCATATTGTTGCCTATTTTAAAAGGAACATTCTCTGATTTTTCTAAAGACAGAGGAGGTCCCTAGACAGAGAATCACATTTTTCAAGTTTAAGTGCATTATTTGCTTAAAATAATCATGAAAATTAGCATGTTGATTGGAAAATTCCAAGAAAATTTTAGAAGGTCCACCATGATCAGAGGAGCTTTTAGAAATAATTTGATGGGTCAAGTCATATAAAATATACTTAATTTTTACAAACCCTAAATCACTAAGATAATTAATTTTGAATGATTTAAACATTTAAATGACTTGATTTTTGATCTCCACTGTTATTTATGATCTAGAGAACTCACCATAAAAATTTCAAAGTATTTTGAGTTCATTTGATAACTTAAGTTGATTTTTAAAGATAAATAACACTTTTGGCATAAAAATGATTTCTAAAAATAAAGAAACATAACTCAAACATTTATAAAAACTTATTTTTTGAGTTCTCTGTGATCAAGGGTATTTTCTAAAAATAAAATGATATTTAAAATAAAAACTTGATTTTTAGCCTATTTTAAATATTTAAATAATTAAAAATCCCTAAAAAAATCATAGAATAATAAAACTCATGGAAATGTTCTAAATTGCTTCTCTAGCACTTAGGAACAATTGGAATATTTTTCTTGGTTTTCTAAATATAATTTTTAAAGGCTAAAAATGAGTTTTCACTAAAAATAATTCCAATATATCAAATAAAATTTAGAAAAATACAAAATTTTCTCCTCTGAGTTCTTTGACCTCAGGAGGACCTTTCAAAAATATAAAACTTAATTTTCCCCATTTGAAATATTTTATATTTAATAAATGGTCCAAAATTTAAAATAATTCTTAAAATTCAAATAAAATTCAAAAAATAATGACATTTGGTCCAAAGGTTTCTCTTGTCTAGGTCTACCTCCAATAAAAATTTCAAGGAATTAGGATTTACCTTGGTCAAGTTAGAAATTTTCTTTGGAAAATCCTATTTTTACATGAAAATAATTATATAAATTAAATTAAATTTTGAAAAATCATATTTTGTCCTCTGATGTCTTAATTGATCCATGAATGTGGTAGGATAAAAATTTCAAAGTCATTTGAATTGACTTTGACAAATTATGAAGTGTTAGAGCCTTAGGGGCAAATGTGTAATTTTGGAAATTTAGCCTCAAAGTCATTTGGATTAAATTTGATAAATTATGAAGTGTTAGAGCCTTAAGGGAAATTGTGTAATTTTGGAAATTTTATCTTAATTAACATTTAGGCTTAATTCAAGGAGGAAAATGGGCAACCTCTGATCTTAATCAGTTTATTTGGATTTTTGAAACACAAGGGGTTAATTGTAATTATGAAGTGTTAGAGCCTTAGGGGCAAATGTGTAATTTTGGAAACCTTGCCTTAATTAAACATGTTAGGCTTAATTCACAAGGAGGGAAAATGGGTAACCTCTAATCTTAATCAATTTATTTGATGTTTGAAACCCAAAGGGGTTAGGAGGAAATGGGTAACCTATGATCTTAATTTGTATGTTTGAAACACAAGGGGTTAATTGGTAGAAATCAACCTCACTTTCCCAATTGAAAAAAATAAGTTAATAAATTTCTAAATTAATAAAATTTGGAAGTTTATTAAAATAAAATGAACCTAGGGCTTAGGGCTATGACTTTTGAAGTAAAAAATTAATCAATTTAATACCCCTATTTTGATTTTTAAAATAAAATTCAAATCATGAATCATGACCTCCTAAAGCTTAACCTTTTCAAAACTAACTGAGACACTCGCCTAGGTCTTAAGGGCTTAGTAGTGGCTTAGGTTAAATCAAGTTTCATTTAAATAAAGATTAGAAAAGTAAACATCTTTCAAACACTACAAGCCCAATTAGGGTTAAAATTTGGTTAAGTGTTCCAATAACACTAACTTGCCTCTTTAAGGGTCTTCACCCACATAATTTTCAAGATTAAATCATAAGTGATAATTACCCTATTCTTAGGGATAATTGAGACATCAATGCTCATTGAGCACTAAGGGTATTTAAAGGATGAATTATTAAGAAACATAGTAATTTTAAAAGAACTTGAGATTTTTCACCAGGCAGCGAGAGAGTAGCACAGACCTACTTCTTTCTCTAGATCTGTTGAATGCCTCGGAGATCTACTAAACTTAATATGTTTTGCTTAACAAAATCATCCTTAATTAAACTCCTAAGGACTCACCAAGATATGATATAGGGTTAGGAAAACTACCAAAATTTTACTTCCCTGTCTCATATAATTTGTCTTAACATGCCTTTTGAGTTTTAGGTGGAGGTACGAGAAGACTCGCCAGGTACGCTTTTACAATTTTCAGTGTTGTCCTTCTTGTACTTTCGTATTGTGTTTTTATACCTGCAAACTTGCATACTAAACAATGATGTCACCCTGCATGAAAACCAAAACTGCTAGGGTAGCCACAAAACCAAAACCAAAATGAAAACTATAATCAACCAAGATAAAATCCATCGCCACAACATTCAAAATATAAAACAACTCAAAATTTAATCACAAACACCAAACAAAACTACTACTTCAACTAAATTAAGATGTCTCTATTGGATGATTGGGAATCCCTCGGAGGAGGTAACCTAAGGTTGCTAACGAGGCTTCCCACGGTTTAAATGAAATTATGGAACTCATTAAGTTTAGTTTAGTAAGTTCATTTAGACTAAGTGAATCCAATAGAAAATAGTGGTGCCGGAACGAGGGANTAAATTGGCATGATGAAACACCTAAATATTTCTCCTCAAAACTGAAGCCAAACATTAGGATAGCTTGGGAAGTCACCGGGGTTCTCCTCTGGATCTATGACATCCCCTAATTCTTCCTCCTTTGGACTCTACAACAAAATGTTCCAAATTTGAAACAATCCCCTTTCATACCTCTACGTCCGATCTCATTGAAAAGTCCTATCCTTTTGAAATACTTGAAGATAATGTTTCCTGATTTTTATCGAGAGTCTTCTTAGGTGACTTTGGTCATTTAAGTTGTAATTAACTATAGGGGCTTGCCCTTATAGGAAGCATGTCTGAACCCAGCTTAATATAAACTCTATTTAATCTTTTATATTAAATAGAGGAACTTGTCGGCAAATACAAAGGTTTTGCAGACCAAGGCTTTGGTCATTTAAGATGTAATTAACTATAGGGCTTGCCCTTATAGGAAGCATGTCCAAACCCAGCTTAATATAAACCCTATTTAATCCTTTAGGCTTGCCCTTATAAGAAGCATGTCCGAACCCAGCTTAATATAAACCCTATTTAATCCTTTATATTAAGTAAGGGAACTTGTCGGCAAATATAAAGGTTTCAAAGACCAAACAAATGTCATATATTCATTAGTTTATTTGATCGAGCCTCATCCTCAAGTCTTGTGTTTGCCCTTCGGGATAGATACATGATTTGAGGTACAATGCTCTTTCATTTAAAATATGAAAAATATGGGGTCAGTTTGATTTCATATTTTTCTAAAACTAAATATATATATGTAAATTAAAACATCCTTCCAAAGCGGGTGACGAGATTTTGATTCCGGTAACCGACAGCTTCTTACGGGAAACTCTCCAACCAAAAATAGCACTGACATCTATATGTAAATTAAATGTCCTTCCGAAGCAGGCGATGAGATTTCAATTCTGGTGGCTGAAAACTTCCAACGGGCAACTCCACAACCTAAAATAGTGCCGACAGCTTCTAGCGACTCTGCTTTGGACTAGCTTCTCTCCCCATTTTAATTAGGAAATATTATCTTCACACATCAGTAATGTGTCCATGTCGCCTTGGACCAAATTACCCTTCTTCCGATGATATACTTTAATCATTTTTGTCTTGAGAAAGTACTACAAACACTTTGGACTTCAGGACCATCTGTTCAACCACCTTTGAATAGAGGGGTTCAGGAGGCCATAAAGGACTTTTTAATCTTCATGTGGGGTTGGACCCCCAATAGGTGTGTTGGTGGACTAGTTCCACCTAGGCATTGTGTGTGGAAAAATGGGTCCTGCACTAAGTCATAAACACTTCACATCCAAGTTTGATTTGCTATTTTGTAAATTAAATCAAATTGTGTTGTGCTGCACACACTTTAAAATTAATTAAAATTTTCTACTTTCAAATTACCTTTTTGCTGAAAATTTTAAATCCCCACAAACTAAGACTTACTAGATCTACAGATCAATCTCTGTTAATTTTCCGTGCTTGCACTAAGATTATAAGGTTTTGGCCATATAGCTAACCCCAAAGCTTTCTGTTTTAAAGCTACTGCAATGGCGTGCCCAACGCTAAATTTTTCTTGCAACTTGCCGACAAGTCATGAAGCCTGCAATGTTGCTCCTACCATTAAGTTTGGAGCAGGATTTGAAGATCTCAAGGTCATCTTCGGGAAAGCATCTTTCGTCATAATGAAAGTCACCGCTCAAGAAGTTCAGGAGCCATCTGCTGAATTCAACCTGAATTGTCTTCAGGACTTCCCTTCTTATAAGAAGGCCAAGACTACCGTTGCGACTACGACAACTACCAAGCCTGCTGTCCCCGAAACTACTAAGGGGAAAGAAGTAATGATCATTAAAGATCCGACTGAGTGATTAGCTATCCCACCATCAGTATTCAAAATTGGATCGAGTTCAAGAAATGCACCACTAACCCGAACTCAAAGGAGAAACCACAACAAGAGAGTTTGGAGGGCCATTAAACCACAACAAGAGAGTTTGGAGGGCCATTAAAGGAAGATCCTCACCAAGAAGAATCTAGATTAATGGAAACATATCCACTTCTGCGGGGAAGTAGATTCTATCCTTTAATGGATACCGATGAATACAAGAGTATCTGGAAAATCGTCGCCACATTACCGAAACTTCATGGAAAGGGTGTGGAGAAAAAGAAACATACTCCTGTCAACCGAGTAAGTTCAGTTTTTCAGAGACTAGCTGTCGAAGAGGCCTGCTCAGTTAATGAACTACTTAAACGAGTGGGACATGCAATTTCCCCTCGTATGAAGAAGGAAATTTTAAGGGATGTAAAATCTGTCAGATGATCTCAGAAGTCAACTGAAAATTTGTCTGCTTGTATTCCTGTCTGGTTCCGCTTAGGAAGCAGGTCGACACTTTTATTGTCACCACAAATTCTACAGCTATCAGGACCACAGGCCGTCGACTGGTTAAGTCAAGACTGGGTCCGAGAATCTTATCGATCACCCACTTCAAAGACATTCCTAAAATTCTGAAGGAAAAGATGAAGAAATTGCCCAGTATTGTAGTCAGTTTGTACCATGAGGAGCATACTTCCCTTCGACATACCAATGTTTATTCTAGGACACTCTGTTCTGAGACATCATCGTCAAATAAAAAGGTGTGGATACTCAAGGTCGTTGTAGCGATACAGTCTAGTAAGCCTCCATGGCAAGAACATCGAATGAAGCTAGGGTCCGAAGTATCTGACATTGTCGCAATAATTGCCAGCGAGATGGAAGAGCAAGAGGTAGAGGTCCAACAGGGTCCTCCAGATCTTAAGATAATCAATGAATCAATAATCAAAGAAAAAGTTGAAAAGCTCAGAGTCGAGATTTTCAAGTTAGCCTGAGAGCACGGAGTTTTCATCGATGATGATGATGAAGATTTTAACTATAATGATTACCTCGAAGAAGATTTCATGGATGTCCATGTCATTGAAACCAGAGCAGCTACATCTGCATGCGAGGCTCAACCTCTCGTTGAAGAGAACGCCTTAGATGAGTTGCGTAGGGCTATCCTCCTAAGGGATGGTCACATCAGCCAACTGGAGAAAAGGATAGAAGAAATGGCCGCGACCATGACCGCCATGGCCACCATTCAAGGGCAATCACAAGCACCGCAAATAGCCTCTCCAGAGATCAACCAATCAAAAATCATACACATCATAGATGAAAGAAGAGAAGTTTCCTCAGCAAACACAGATGAGCAACAAAGGAAGGATTCTCCATCAGGCTCCATGGTAGAGAAGAAATTTAAATGAATGGTTGTGCAAGTTCGAGAGGCCTTAACCCAATCTAAGGGTGGTGCATTGATTTTGAAGAGTAGACCTTACCCGAAAGAATTCGATACTGTACCCTTCCCCAAGGGTTTTATGGCCCCAAACTTTAAGATATTTAATGGGACTGGAAATCTCAGACAACATATAACACATTTTTGAGCCAGTTGTGGCAACACAAGGAATAACAAACCTTTATTCTTCCACAGTTTGTCAGCAGCCTGTCAGGGATCGCCTTCGATTGGTATGCCGATTTACCCAACGGATCAGTTAAGACATTTACCGAGCTAGACCAATTATTTGTGAAGAGATTTGTCAGAGTGCAACACCATGTCTCTATAAGAGAGCTCATGATGGAAAAGCAATAGCCCAATGAGACTTTGGTGGACTACATCTTGAGGTGGAGAAACCTTAGCATGAAATGTGAACCCCAGCTACAGAAACATTACACAATTGAGATCTTACTCAAAAGAATTCATGGGCCAGTAGCTTTCATGCTCAAGGGACTCACCATCAAATCATTCGAGAAACTACTCAGTAAAGCCAACAGTCTTCAAGAGGAAATCAAACATATGGATTCTTACAAGAAATCCAAGGCAACCTGAGTATTTGAAAAGAAGTCAGGAACAGTAGCAACTGTCGACAAAGGAAAACAACCAAAGAAGATATATCGATAAAATCCTTGCCAATCTTCATCATATCATAAATTTTCTCTACAAGAGATTTCCTTTGACTTTAAGTCAAATCTCTTGGAGCTACAAACTCATTCAACTTTCCAACCTTTATCAGTTCCTTGATCAAGCTTCAGAAGTGTTAGTATTCCTCCATATCATGGCTGTGATCTTTATGATGGGCATAATATTTCTTTTGGTCCAGAAGGAAAGCTCTAGTTTTCAATAAAGGTACTCTCTTGAAGAATTCTTTATTTTGGATGACCCAAAATATCTTGGCAATCGAGACTCTCAAAAGAGTCATTTTTGACAGTTTGAAGTTGGGCAACAAGCGGTTGTTTTATGGAGCTTGCTGTTAGTTGAGCCCAAATTCCTCGATTGTAAATTCTATCAGTCGCCCAAGGGTCCTGGGGTGGTTGAGCATCTTTATATTATAGACGGGCAAAAGGGTACCAGTCATCTCTTAGTCTCCACCTGTCACCTTGGAGAGTTCTCTTTTATGGGTGAAGGGTGGATTCTCCTCTAGAGAAAGTATGGGTGGAGTTGTACTCCTCATTCAATATATGATTTTTGGTCATCTCCAAAAACTCGACCAATATATTTGATCACTGTAGACCAAAAACATACCAAAAAGTCCTTTTAGCTCTTGCAGGCTCTAAATCCTACACTTCCAACATCTCCTTCTAGACTCAGGAAATGAATGAGCAAAGGCTCTCATTCTATCCTTATTTGTTTTGCATAAGGGCTTGTGAATTCTTTTGAGGCTTCTAGGCTCTAAAAAACTATGCCACAAACATTTGCATGATGTGATTACTCTTGGCAATAATGTGTTGAGCCACTTAAGGGTTGCTCTCTCAGATCAGTGAAGAAAAGATGGCACTTAAGAGCATTATTGATCCTTAACAAACACACAGTTGCCTTGAATGAGGCTATATGGTTGGTTCAATCAACTCTTCCCTTATAAGACACCAATTTTGGGATCTTGAGCCTCTCTATGGGCTTGAACTCATATATTTTCCAAGAGAATGTATTCTCTAGCTGCCGTGGTGCTTCAATAATGACCTAACTAATGTCTATTGATCGGTTTCAATCCAACATTGGTAAGGTACTGCGAGTCTCCCTCTATGTCCAAAGCTAAGAAGGCTTTTAAGTTTTTGGGCACCAGCCCTTCCTCCCAGGAATGTTGCTCCCTTCTCTAAGCCAGTACCTCTCAGATGACATTTTTGATCCTTTAGCTCTTGGATCATCTGGTTCATAAACTCACAAGTGCACTCCAAATTACATGTGTCTCCATTATGTGTTTTTTCTCCATGTGTTGCTTCTCTTCTAGTTTGTGGCATAATCCATGCACCATAACTTTTAAAATTTTAAATCTTGGTTTGTTTGGGAATCACACCTAATAAATTGAGTGCAAGAAGGAGAGAGAGATATAGATGAGTGAATAGTAATGAGTAGTAATATATCCTACCTACCATGTCTTATTCATAAAATAACCTCCCTATTTATAAGAAAAAATGGTACAATATATTGATTTATATTTTTTCCCTTGCTCTAATAGGAGTTTATACATGATATTCTAGGTATTTTACATATATGAACCTATCACTAGATTACTCTTCGGATCGACCGGTAGGGCTATAATGACTTTGACTAGGTGAGACCAATCCTGTCGGCTAGGCTGAGCTAGTGTTGCTAGTAGGCTGAGCTTGATTAGCTTAGGGTTGGTAAAAATAACTTTATTCAATGGAATTTACTTATTGGTTGATCTAGCTTGATATTCAGCAGTGAATCCCTTCAAGCTCCAATTGGAGGGGCAATACTAAGCTATTTGGTAGAGGTTGAATCACTGTAACCTGATAGGTAGCTTGTTCCTTGATGAGGAGAGCCAGTGGGATGACTATAAGACTCTTTTTTGTTGATAATTATGATCCTTAATAAAGAGGATTAGGGCGTCCGTGGGACTATTGGTGATTGCAAGAAGATAAATTCTTTCTTCAGGTCAGATAAACCAGTGAAGGTAGGTTCATGTCTTTGGTTAGTTTATTGCAATGATAAGCTCATATACTTTTTTTTTTTGCTTTAGTTTAATTAGTTCATATTCAGATTGTTCAATCATTTTTTTTTCCTTCTCTTAGCCTGATTGACCTTTGGCTTTGGCTTAGACAAATACGTCCGATCAGATAAGTGGACCTCTTGGTCTTCTATCGATGGGTCCTCATTTGTCATCTGTCCTCCCTTTTGGACCATTGGATCTTCTCAAGATCCACAATGGCTTATTTTTTATGTACAATAACATTAATTCACCATTCAATCATAATTTGCCCCCATCAAATGTGATAAATATCAAGCATTATCAATAGTGATTATGAAATTTTCCAAGTATTGTATCCTATGATCAGAGCATTATATCTCTCTCCCTCTCTCAGCTAAAATGTCTACGTAGTTGTACTTTACACTTGGGGAACTTTGCAAATTATTGAAGTTGTAGCCATTATGCCTAAGAATATTTAATGTATGATACCCCTCCATCAAAATCCAGAAATCTAACGATGATTTTTATTTTAATATTTCTCTATTTTATGTTATAACATTGTTCTCATTCACCCTACAACATCCAAGCATTGTAAATCCCCCATTTATATGCTTTTAAAACGTAGGTCAGGCCCTGGTGGCTAATTATTTGTTTTGTGATAAGTACCATAATGAATACTGCATGAATCATTCTAGAGGATAGTTTAAAAAGTTACATCCGTAAAGATAATAATAAGATCAACTTAATAGGAATGGCATAAGGCACAACCTGTTTAAGATACTAGATTATTTGAGAGATTGTTAGGGGATGCTTAGAGTAAGACTTGAGTTAAACTTTATTTATTTAACCATATTGCTGTTGAAAGGGATGGGCTAATTTCCACCTTATAAGATTATGATGTCTTTTTCCTAATTTAAATTGTCGTCTACAACAACTCACATAGTCGACTATTGAAAATGTTCAAATCATAGTTAAAATAATATGGATATTCAACTCACATAATCGAATGCAATGAGCACTCAACCATCATGGAACCTAAGAACTATTTTGACAAAAAACTTAAGCCAAAGTTATCCATATAGACAATAATAACACGTTAAGATGGATATCTCAAACACTATTTTTACTTAGCATACACGAGAAAATAAAAATAATAAAAACAATTTGCAAAAAAAAAGGAATAGTACAATTTGATTTTATTTTTCTCACCTTAAAAGACCTTTAAAAATTTATAAAAAGGGTATAACATACACAACAAATGACACACTACCTATTCTTTGAACCTCCACAACTTCTCTCATCACCCTCTCTGTCCTTCTTAGACTTGATAAGAATTTCCTCAAACTTTTCCGTATACGCCTAGTTCAAGGAGATTATGTTATTCTTTATAGGTGCTTGAGGTAATAAAGAATTCCATTTTAAAAATTTTGAAAGGTGAATCTTTGAGTAGTAGTCATATGAAGCTCCTTGAAAAATATCTCCAGAGTCTTCATGGCAACCATCGTCTTACGCTTTCGTCAATTCTCTGCACTGGGTGGTCATCATTTCCTGCAATCACTGATTCTCATTATCAAGGTCTTTGCATTGTACTCACAATAATGTGCATTTCTCCTCTAGGACACTATTCAATGATTCCACCACTATAAAAGAGGGCATCTTTATCGAAAGTATTTTCTTCTTCAGTGGGTCAATTTGCTTCCTTAGGATCCTCCTTTTTCACTTCTCTTTATGGAGGTCTTAGATCATTTGTTGATGTGATTTCACCATGGTATGAGTAGCATACAACCCTATCAAGTTATGACCTATCACATCCAATAATAAGGTACTTTTATCCTAATTTAAACAATCCTCAGCCAAGAAGAATGAATGAATGGTGAACCTAAACATTAAGCATGTTGAGCCGCAGTTGGTGATGTGGAATTGTAGTCTCTCATATTGTTAATAAGGTCATTCCTATCATCCTTACCCAGTCACACTCATTGATCACCTTTTCTCATCAGTTTTTGTGTTTCCCTTTTAGATGGGATTCATCCTACACATTCATTCTTCCCTTTTCTTTATGCTCACTCTCTGAAGGATCACTCCAAAACTACATTTTTAGCTAGAATTTCATCTACTTCTCTTATAACAGCTGTTTATTCACTGATTGGAGCTATAGAGATAATCAACATAGCCTCTAATTGAGTGGCTTGGGTGCCTTCCTATTCTCCTTGTTTTCTTAATGCATTCATGAATGGCTACTCTCCTTCAAAGCTAGAAGAAGAAACATATATAGAATATTGATAATTATTTCACTGTTCTACCTTCTCGGGGTAGCTAAGGATCAGATCATTTATCCCTCTCTTATGAATATCTATAGTAGAGGGAGAAATGGAGTGAATGCACTTTGAGTTTCCTCGCTACCCTCCCTTGATAGAGTCACCTTGATCTCCTTGCTCACTACATCCACGAATGCTCTTCTTGATGATATCTCCAAACATTTGCAGAGCCACTAACTTCCTAAGGAGGAAAACATTGATGTACCTAAGCATATCACGCTCCATATCTACCGCATGAAAATTTATTTGAGCTCTACGTACATCAACTTCACCTCCTCTATGGGAGAGTGAATCAACATGTTCCCCCTCAGATGGGTAAGTTAAGGCTTTCACTTCCAATCCTTACATTATTCTCGAGCACCTAGAATCATATTTTATTCCCATGAATTATGAAGGATTCCTTCTAATAAGAATAGATGAAAAATAACATTGTGAAGAGATTTATCAACCAAGGAATTTTCATTCACCATTGGTTTACCACCAAATTCATGACAATGGTGAAAGAATTCAACTTTACCTAAGTTGTATCAATTATGTAGAATTTGAAGATTTTAATCAACACTTGACAAAGGGGTAGTATTAGTTTCTGTCTAAACTAATCTGAATAGAATAATAACTCCTTATTATAGAAGGTGTTCATGCTCTTGTCTTTTTCAAGCACTCTCAATCAAATGGAAGAGTCATATATATATATATATATATATATATATATATAGGCAAAAAGAGAAATTCTATTAAGCTCAAACTGAAGTTACAAATCTAAGGTGTTGGGCTTTAACAAAATCCCCCTAAAGAAAAAAACTGAGAGAGGAGGTAGGTGAGGAAGAAACAAGTACATTGTGGGATTCACCTCCCCTTCTAGCCAAGAAATTAATAGGTTTATTACCTTCACTATATAGAAAATTAAAGGTGACTCTTAACTCCTTGCTCAGTTTATTGATCTATTTAGTCCACTAGAGTATGTGCCAAGGGGGAATTGCTCTCCCTTTTACGTAGTCCAAAAGAGTAGAGGAGTCCACTTCAATATGCAATACCTTCTATTTGTTGATAATTGCCAGTTTGATAGCCCAAAACATTGCCACAGCTTCAGTTTCCTGTGCATCTACTGTTGTAATTGGGGACTGGTAGAACAACAAGCATCTGCCAAAATGATCTCGAAACACTCCCCCAATCCCTACCCCTTGAGATGAGAAACTTCCATCAATATTTACTTTGACAGTAGGGAAAAGAGGTTTGTCCCAATAAACCTTAACCACACAAAAAGTTTTAGGGCTAGCTGCTCTATTAGTATTCAAGGCGTTGGGGAACTTCTTTAAATGAATAAGTTTACTGATAAAAGCTAAATAGTTGGCAGCCATCTTGCCTGAAGTAGCATATTTGTCTTCAAAATTTATTTGGTTTCTGATAGCCCAGATAAACCAAGCAACAATAAGAGGAATTGGACCCAATTTAGTGCTCAACCATCCACTCCAACATTCAAGACGGTTATGCCACTCCATATTCAATGTATTTACCTGCATATGATGTATCGGAGAGTTCCAGACTTCTTGGGAGAAGCTACAGCTAAAGAAAATATGACCTCTAGATTTCACATCAGCCTTACACAATTGGCAGATAGAAGGCCCCTCCAAACTCTTAAGCTTCAGTATATCATCAGTTGGGAGTAGTTTATGGAAAATTCTTCAATAAAAGAAAGACATAGATGGAGTATGATACTTATTCCAAAGACATTTCCCCCATGGTACAATCTCCCAATGATAAAGTTTAGAGTACATAGTTTTGGTGAAGCTTTGAGTGGATTTAACATCAATCACCAGCTTGTCTTCCTATCAAATGGCAGTTTGGAAATCATCTCAGCTAAATGTTGGTCCAAAAAAGAGAGTAGGAAGTCAGCAGACCAAGAGTTCCCCTCCCAGCAATCCTCCTCCAAGAGTTCAGTGTCACAGTCCCGTGAAAGTGGTTTAAGAAAATTGTCTGGACACCTAGAATTTATCACGGTATATATATATATATATATATATGTATATATANACAATATGAAAAGGTAATGATTGTTTCAGAATGGAAGTAGTTGATTGTTTGAGTAATGATCCATTTAAGAATGAGTGTGAAGATAAATTAAAGCAAGAAAAAATTTTTGAGAATGAAGATGAAATAAAAGGAGAAGATTTGGATTATATTCAGGGCAAATTGAAACTGTTAGACTTGTTAGAAAGCAATAGTAAACATCTTATTCCTTCAAGTATTAAACGATCTGAACTTGAATTAAAGATATTACCTGCCCATTTAAATTATGTATTTTTAGGAGAGTCATCTACATTACCTGTTATTACATCTTTAGAGTTAATTGAAATTCAAGAACTAAAGTTGATAGAAATCTTGAACAAGTATAAAAAAGCTTTTGGATGGACTTTAGCAAATATTAAAGGAATTTGTCCTTCAATTTGTATGCACAAAATTTTATTAGATGAACAATATGAACATAAAGCTGATCCTCAGAGAAGATTAAACCCAATAATGAAAGAAGTTAAAAAAGAGATTTTAAAATGGTTAGATGCTAGAATTATATGTCCTTTTTCAGATAATGCTTAGGTAAACCCAATTGACAGTGTTCCGAAGAAAGGAGAAGTGTCTGTTGAAGAAAATGAGAAAATTAAATTAATACCAATAAGACAAGCTATTGGTTGGCGAATTTGTATTGACTATAGAAAATTAAATATGGCCACCAGAAAAGATCACTTTCCTTTGACCTTTCTAGACAAAATGTTGGATAGATTGGTTGATAATAAATATTATTACTTTTTAGATGGATATACCAGTTATCATATAATTCTAATTGCTCCAGAGGATCAAGAGAAAAAATATTTACGAGCCCAGATGGAACATTTGCTTTTCGTAGAATGTCTTTTGGACTATGCAATGCACCTGCAGCATTTCAAAGATGCATGATGTCAATTTTTAGCAATTTTATAGAGCATGGAATGGAAGTGTTTATGGATTATTTTTTTGTATTTGGAACTTTGCTTGAGTTATGTCTTAATAATTTAAAAAAAGTTATGGAAGTATGTGAAAAATTCAACCTAGTATTAAACTGGGAAAAATGTCAATTTATGGTTGCAGGAGGTATTGTGCTTGGGCATAAAATTTTTGAAAAAGGTATGGAGGTAGATCCTGCAAAACTCCAAGTTATAGAAAAATTACCATCACCTGCTAATGTTAAAGGGGTGAGAAGTTTTCTAGGACATGCTAGTTTTTACAGGCGATAAATATAAAAATTTTCAAAAACAACTAAGCCGTTATGCTAACTTTTAGAAAAATATAAGAAAATTGATTTTGATGAGAAATTTATAAAAGCATTTGAGTTATCAAGGAAAAAATTAGTCATTTCATTTATAATAGTACCACCTGACTGGGAAAACCCATTTGAAATAACATGCGATACTAGTGATTATGTTATTTGGGCTGTATTAGGGCAAAGGCATGATAGAGTTTTTAAAGCTATATATTATGCTAGTAAGATTCTAAATGATGCTCAAATTGATTATACTACTACTGAAAGAGAGTTATTAGCTATTGTTTATGTCTTTGATAAATTTATCCCTTATTTAATTAGAATTAAATGTATAGTGCATACAGATCATTCTGCTATTAAATACTTAATGCAAAAAAGGATGCTAAACAAATATTAATTAAATGGATACTTCTATTGCATGAGTTTGATTTTACAGTGATTGATAGAAAGAGAAATGATAATCAAATAATTGATCATTTGTCTAGGATAGAAATAGAAATATTAACTAATTTTGCAAATGAAATTTAAGAAAATTTCCCCAATGAATAGTTATATAATATTGATGAAATGGATGTACTGCGGTATGCTGATATAATGAATTATATTGTAAGTGATATTTTACTACCTGATATGAAAAATCTACAATTAAAGACATTTATATATGATTCAAAAGACTATTTTTGGGATGATCCATATTTATATAAATAATGTAAAGATCTAATTATTAGAAGATGTGTGCCTTATGAAGAAACTCAACAGATAATTGAAAGGTCCATGATTATGAATTTAGAGGATATTTCAGAACAAATAGAACTGCATATAAAATATTACAAGCTAGATTTTATTGGCCTACTATATTTAGTGATGTTAATGAATATATTAAAACATGCGATAGATGTCAATGTGTAGGAAATATTTCTAAAAGAAATGAAATGCCTTTAAATTACACATTGGAAGCTAAAATTTTTTATGTGCGGGGATTCGATTTTATGGGAAAATTTATGCCTTTATTTAGAAACTTATATATATTAGTTTTTGTGGATTATATTTTCAAATAGATTGAATTTATTGTTGTACCTAGATGTGATGCTCAGAGTGTTTCTAAAATTTTAATTAAAAAAATTTTTACAAGATATGGAATGTCGAGAGTAATTATTACTGATGGAGGATCTCACTTTAGGAATAAGAGAATCAAAAAATTAATTAAGAAATATGATATTACGTATAGATTCTCTACTGCTTATCATCCTCAGACTAGCGGTCTAGCAGAGATATTAAATCGTAAAATTAAATGTATTTTAGAAAAAGTTGTAAGTCCTTATAAATTGGATTGGTCTGCTAGACTAGATATTGCATTATGAGCATCTAGAGCTGCTTATATGACTCCTATAGGAATGTCCCCATACAAACTGATAATTGGAAAAACATGTCACTTACCAGTAGAATTAGAGCATAAAGCATTTTGGGCTATTAATGAATTTAATTTTAATCTAAAAGATGATGGTGAGAAAATATTATTACAACTCAATGAACTTGAGGAAATAAGAAATGAAACATATGATAATGCAAAAATCTATAAAGAGAAAATGAAAATATTTTGCAACTCAATGAACTTGAGTAGATTAGAAATGAAGCATATGATAATGCAAAAATCTATAAAGAGAAAATGAAAATATGGCATGAGATTATAAATGAAGCATATGATAATGCAAAAATCTATAAAGAGAAAATGAAAATATGGCATGATCGGAGACTATTAAGAAGAAATTTGAATCTGGACAAGAAGTTCATTATATAATGCAAGATTGAACTGCTTGTAGCATATAAAACTGCTTATAAGACTTCTATAGGAATGTCCCCATACAGACTGATATTTGGAAAAACATGCCACTTACTAGTAGAATTAGAGCATAAAANCCACTTTCCTAATTAAGTTAATGAATTTCTAAATCATTAAAAATTTTGAAGTTTATTAAAATTAAATGATCCTGGACTTAGGGGTATGGACTATTAAAATTTGGAAGTTTATTAAAATTAAATGATCTTGGACTTAGGGGTATAACTTTTGAAGTCCAATAATTATATATTATAATTAAATGATCTTGGACTTAGGGGTATGACTTTTGAAGTCAATAATTAATCAATTTAATACAATCAAATGATCCTGGACTTAGGGGTATGACTTTTGAAGTCAATAATTAATCAATTTAATACCCCTTTATTGTTTTTTTTTCAAATAAAATCCAAATCATGAATCATGACCACTTAAATCTTAACCTTTTCAAATTTGATTAGGACTTAGGGGTATCTTTTGAAGTCAATAATTAATCAATTTAATACCCCTTATTTTGATTTTCGACTTAGGGGTATAACTTTTGAAGTCAATAATTAATCAATTTAATACCCCTATCTTGATTTTCACTTAGGGGTATGACTTTTGAAGTTAATAATTAATCAATTTAATACCCCTATTTTGATTTTCAAAAAATCCAAGTCATGAATCATGATCACTTAAAGCTTAACCATTTTCAAAACTAATTAAGACACTCACCTAGATTAATCCAAATCATGAATCAAGACCACCTAAGGCTTAACCTTTTTCAAAACTATCTTGGACTTAGGGGTATGACTTTGGAAGCCAATAATTAATCAATTTAATACCCCTATCTTGATTAGGACTTAGGGGTATCTTTTGAAGTCAATAATTAATCAATTTAATAC
The DNA here is from genome assembly GCA_002079205.1 of Phalaenopsis hybrid cultivar. NCBI lineage: Eukaryota > Viridiplantae > Streptophyta > Magnoliopsida > Asparagales > Orchidaceae > Phalaenopsis > Phalaenopsis hybrid cultivar. The sequence goes on from JXCR01082398.1 coordinate 121,000, forward strand.
CCCTTATTTTGATTTTCGACTTAGGGGTATAACTTTTGAAGTCAATAATTAATCAATTTAATACCCCTATCTTGATTTTCGACTTAGGGGTATGACTTTTGAAGCCAATAATTAATCAATTTAATACCCCTATTTTGATTTTCACTTAGGGGTATGACTTTTGAAGTTAATAATTAATCAATTTAATACCCCTATTTTGATTTTCAAAAAATCCAAGTCATGAATCATGATCACTTAAAGCTTAACCATTTTCAAAACTAATTAAGACACTCACCTAGATAGGGGTATGACTTCTGAAGTCAATAATTAATCAATTTAATACCCCTATTTTGATTTTCAAATAAAGGTATAACTTTTGAAGTCAATAATTAATCAATTTAATACCCCTATCTTGATTTTCAAATAAATATGACTTTTGAAGTCAATAATTAATAAATTTAATACCCCTATCTTGATTTTCAAATAAAATTCAAATCATGAATCATGACCACTTAAAGCTTAACTCTTTTCAAAATTAAGTAAGACACTCACCTCGGGGTATGAATTTTGAAGTCAATAATTAATCAATTTAATACCCTTATTTTGATTTTCAAATAAAATTCAAATCATGAATCAAGACCACTTAAAGCTTAACCCCCTATTTTGATTTTCAAATAAAATCCAAATTATGAATCAAGACCACCTAAAGTTTAACCCTTTTCAAAAATTAAGACACCTCATTTAGGTCTTAAGGGCTTAGTGGTGACTTAGGCCAAATCTAAATTGACTAAATGAGGATTAGAGAATTGCCTTAAGGGCTTAGTGGTGACTTAGGCCAAATCAAAATTGACTAAATGAGGATTAGAGAAATAGGCTTAGTGGTGACTTAGGCTAAATCAAAATTGACTAAATGAGGATTAAGGAAATAAACATAATTATATCAAACATCCTTGAAACACCATTAAGCCCAATTAGGTTTAAAAATCATAATCAAACATACTTGAAGGTGGTGACTTAGGTCAAATCAAATCTGACTAAATGAGGATTAGAGAAATAAACATATTTATATCAAACATCCTTGAAACACCACTAACTTGATTTTCAAATAAAATTCAAATCATGAATCATGACCACTTAAAATTTAATCCTTTTCAAAACTAATTAAGATACTCACCTAGGTCTTAAGGGCTTAGTGTGGATTTAGGCTAAATCAAAATTGACTAAATGAGGACTAGAGAAATAAACATAATTAAATCAAACATCCTTGAAACACCACTAAGCCCAAATAGGATTAAAATTTGGCTAAGTGTTCAAATTACACTAACTCCCTTTCAAGGGAACTCACACACATAATTTTCAAATTAAATGATAAATGATAATTACCCCTTTCTTAGGGAAAATTTAGACATCAATGTTCACTGAGCATTAAGGGTATTTATAGGATGAATTATTAAGCAATATAATAAGTTTAAAAAGAACTCGAGATTTTCCACCAGGCAACGAGAAAGTAGCATGGACCTGCTTCTTTCTCTAGATCTATTGGATATCTCGGAGATCTATTAAACTTAATATATCCTGCTTGATAAAGTCATCCTTAATTAAACTTCTAATGACCCGCCAAGAAATGACATAGGGTTAGGAAAATTACCAAAATTTTACTTTTCTTTCTCTTCATAAACTACCTTAACATGTATTTCAAGTTTCAGGTGGTGGAACGAGAAGACTCGCCAGGTACGCTTTTAAAGTTTTCAGCGTTGTCTTTCTTATACTTTCATACTGTGTTTCTCATACTTTACTCTTATACCTGAAAATTTGCATCTTAAACAACAATGTCACCCTACATGAAAACTAAAACTATCAGGATAGCCACATAACCAAAACCATAACCCGAAACCAAAATTAAAATCAACCAAGATAAAACTCACCGCCACAACATTAAATATATAAAACAACTCAAAATTTAATCACAAACATCACACAAAACCACAAATTCAACTAAATTAAGATCGTCTCTATCTGATGATCGAGAATCCCTCAGAGGAGGTAACCTACGGTTGCTAACGAGGCTTCCCACAGTCTTGATGATCGGGAATCCCTCGGAGGAGGTAACCTACGGTTGCTAACGAGGCTTCCAATGGTTTAAATGAAATCAAAATTTAATCACAAACATCACATAAAACTACAACTTCAACTAAATTAAGATGTCTCTATCGTGGAATCCCTCGGATGAGGTAACCTACGGTTGCTAACGAGGCTTCCCATGGTTCAAATGAAATTATGGAACTCATTAAGTTGAGTTTAATGAGTTCATTTGGACTAAGTGAATCCAATAGAAAATANGTGTTTAAATAGATAAATAAGGCTTTTTCTTATTTATTTAAATACCCTTAACTTAGAAAATTCATAACTTTGTNATTACTAGAAGAATATTGTATCTAGAAAAAAATATAAGGAACAAGGATATGAATCAATATGAAAAGGAAGAGCTGAAAGAAAAATTTAAATTCGAGGACTTTGTAGGAATCCGTGGATCTAGAAAAAATTGGGCCTTTGATCAAGGATTACTTAATTGGAATTTTGATCCAGGTGGAACCATTTTTCGGGCTAGCGACGTTAAATCAAGTGCTTTATGGGAGACAACCCATAGTTATCTGTGTGGTTTGATTTAGTTTGCTTAAGAGTTATGATTGTTAGTGTTGTATTGTGTTTGTTTTAGTGTGGATTAATCTGTTTAATTGATGTTTGGTAGATGTTTGGATTGTTAGTATTTTGATTTGTTTTTTGTGTGTCATGAGGGAGATGATTCCTTAAATTTTTATTATGGTTAGACTTGTATATTCTCTTGTAGTAGTTGGATTGATGAGTCCAATACAACTTGGGTCTCACCTGGACTTGAGTTTTACAAAAGACATTATGAATTTTTACAGCGATATTTTCATCTCAATTTTGTTACTTCCTTTCTTGGACTTTATTTTCATTTGATAAGAGTCGCGAACCTATTTGATGAGTAGCTTATGGATGATTTTACACTTTACTTATAACTGCTAGAGGTGCTTAATTATTGGGATATGGTGATGTCTGATGTTGGTGCTCGAGAACCAATATATCAGGGATAATCTTATCTTTGGGATTAGAATCTGTAAAAACATTTATAAGCACCCAATATATTTGTGTAGGGATTTCGTTAGAAATTGGAAGTAAGTTAGAGAGATGTGATGAGATGGAGGAAGAATTGACCTCATTTATCTTGTTTGTGTGTTTGTGTTTGTGTTTGTGTTANTAAGGAGAAAGATAGAGAAAACTACTCAGAACTCATGGGGAAGATACAAAACTCAAAATTTATATATACAAGCAAATTCATACAAACTACAATAAGTAAATACCACTTATCTCTAATTCATCCCTAAGTAAACTCCTCAAAGTTTCTCTGAATCTATTCCTTTCTTTACAGTACACAGAATTCTTCTTTGAAGCGGCAAGGAGGAAGAAATCTCTCACTTTCCCTCCACTCTTATAAAGAATTCCTTACTATATAACCCTAAATTAAACTCTCTACACTCTACACACTCTAGACACTCTCTTCAACTTCCTCCCCAACTCCTTAATTTTTGGCCAAAAGTTTCTCTTAAAGTTGTAAAAGAGTTTTCCCAAGAGTTGCCTAAGCATCCCCTCAAAAATCGTCCACATTCAATGCACCAATTGAGATAATCGCCGATCTCGCCGTCGGCGGCCTTCTGGAATTTTTGATTTTGAACTCTTGGGAAAAACCTGCCGTTGGCGCCGTTGAGCTCGCCGTCAGCGCCCTAGTTCAAATTTTCATATTTTGGTCCTTTTCGCTCCAAAATCACTACTTTTTGCATATTTTTGCTCCAATGACAATAATTCAACATACCTGTAAGAAAACATAAAAAATACCTTTCTTTAAAATGCAAATTTATCAAAATCACTGTAAAATAGGTATGAAAATCTCAATATATTTTCCTTTGGTCACTAGCCTAGCCAAAACCCATGTTTTGGTCATTTGCACCCACTTGGACCCATGCACTAAATGTAGCCTAACCACCCCAAAGCCATCAAATTAACTCCACCATAGCCATTAGTTGGAGCCTATGACTGAGCCAAATTCTATCTAACCCAACCTAGATGAGCCATGGAACAAGGGTCCCTCAAATTAAGGGATTTGATTTCCATTTTGGCTTAGTTATAAGATATCTTTGCCAAAACAATACCTCATTGCATTAAATTGTTGTGACATATTCCCCTGGGTTCCCCGAGCTCCTAGCCACCTCCCCCTGCCATGGCCGACCACCCTCACTTGACTTTCACCCAAATCAAACCCAGAGACCACCTCACTCAAATGAAATGATAGAACTCCTCTGCCCTCCACCTATGCATCATAATACACCCAAACATTGGCCCTGAAAGCCACCCCTTAGCCATTTTTATAAAAACATACTTCCACGACCATGGGAGTTAGTGCTGAAATTTCCTCTGAGAGACTTCCCCAAATTGATCCCAAACCCTCTTTGGGACCTCCTCAGTGCAATCCAACCACCACATTGCCCTGAATCCCCTTGCCAGAGCTCAATTTTTGAGCTTGAATCTCTACCTCAAACTACGACAGAGCTCATTACACTCCTACACTCCACAAAAATCTATTTAAACTCACCCACACCTTCACCACAGTGAGAGAAGGAAAACCCCATCAAATTCCCCTTCTATAGAACCCTAGCATAGCTCTAGACCAACACCTGAAATCAGTCTCGGTCAAATTCTTACATAGGCTTTGTACCACAGCGAGAGGCTTAATCCCTAGCCTCCTTGGACCCCAACAAACGTGCCGAGCACTTTTGATCAAAGCTTCACTTCTCAGAGCCAAGGTAATGATCTCCTCTTCCTCCCGAACCTATTTTGATTCTCCATTTGATTAGGCTTGATTTAATTGTATGATTACCATATGAATATGTTCGTCTCACTTAGACGAGTCCATAGGATCAAACCCGAAGTGATTTGGTTGAGTCTAGGCTGAGATCTTAGGGTTTTATTATGGACGGTCACAGGATCACTCTATCGGAGACATGACGGGGAGCCGTCTGATCGTGTGTTTATCTCATCAACGGATGAGATCGAGCCAAACAATGCTTCCTTACATGAACCGCGGGCCGAGTCAGTAGCTTGCATGGACGGCGGCGTCCAACTAGAGTGCTCCACGCGTGCCTTCGAAGTTGCCGAGGATACAGTCAGCGCCGCGCATTTAAATAAGAAAATCCCTAAATAGAAAATTAGGGGTTTTCTTATTTTGAATAAATAGCCTTATATTTAAAAATTCATATCTTGGTGTAGAAAAATGATAAAAATAAAATAAAGATATCCTCTTGCTCAGTGAATAAAGGAGAATAATGTGGAAATAATTTTAAGTTCATGTGATGCATATTTTATTTTTAATTAATTGAACACTGATTTGAATGTTTTGATTCTCCATGCATATAGGCATATCACCATGGATTGAAATTTTAGCATATTGTTGCCTCTATCTTAGAGGAAATTTTTCTGATTTTTTTCGAAGTTAGAGGAAGATCCAAATTTTTCAAGTTTATGTCTATTATTTGCATAAATTAATTATGATAATTAGCATGTTGATTAGAAAATTCCAAGAAAATTTTGAAAAGTTCACCATAACCAGAGGACCCCTAGAAAATAGTTTCACGAGTTAAGTCATTAAGAATGCATTTAATTTTCACCAACCTTATAACACTAAGAAAATTAATTTTGGGTAACATAAATATTTAAATGACTTGATTTTTGATCTCCACTATTATTTAGGATCCAGAGAACCCACCATCAATATTTCAAAGCATTTCGAGTCCATTTGATGACCTAAATTGTTTTTTCAAGATAAATATCATTTTGACACTTAAATAATTTTTAAAAATCAAAATATAACTAAAAAAATTATAAAAACTTATTTTTTGAGTTCTATGTGATCAGAGGTATTTTTTTAAAATAAAAGACTTGGTTTTTAGCCTATTTTTAAATATTTAAATAATTAAAAATCCATAAAAATCACAAAAATAATAAAATTCATGAAAGATGTTTTAAATTATTTTTTAAGCACCGAGGAACAATTGTGATATTTTTCTTGATTTTCTAAATATAGATATTGAATTTTGAAGCTTAAAAATAATTTTTAAAGACTAAAAATGATTTTTTTACTAAAATAATTCCAATAATTCAAAGAAAAATTTGGAAAAAGTGAATTTTTTTTTGTGTCCCTTGAAATTAGAGAGATTTAATAAAAATACAAAATTTAATTTTCCACATTTAAAACTAATAAAACTCAAAAATCATGAAATTTGGTCCAAAGTCTTCTCTGGTAAAAGCCTACTTCCAGTAAAAAGTTCCAGGGATTAGGATTTACCTTGGTCAAGTTAGGAATTTTCTTTAAAAAATCCTATTTTTGCATTAAAAATAATTATCGAGAAAAATAAAATTTTGAAAAATCACACTTTCTCCTCTAATATCTCAATTGACCCATGAGTGAGGTAGGATAAAAATTCCAAAGTCATTGGATTAAATTTGATGAATTATGAAGTGATAGAGTCTTAGGGGCAAATGTGTAATAGTCTTGGAGCTAGCATGGTGGGTAGCACGACCATCTTCAACAGCAAAACCAATCTTCCCCAGCTAAACCAATCTTCATTCCTTAGATATAAACAATAAAGCCATAGGAATTCGAGATTGCTTGCTTATACAACATAAATCCTCACCTTATCTTTAGGCCTTTGTATAGCCCTGCTATACAATATAAGCCCTAAATCATCTTAGGATTTTGAGGTTGTCGTTTGTCACGACCTAAATCCTCACATCTTCCAGGCTATACCGTCTTAGGATTCCGAGGTTGTCGTTTGTCACGACCTAAATCCTCACATCTTCCAGGCTATACATCTTAGGATTCCGAGGTTGTCGTTTATCATGACCTAAATCCTCACATCTTCCAGGCTATTTGGGTCTTATGATTCCGAGGTTGTCGTTTGTCACGACCTAAACCCTTACATCTTCCAGGCTATTTGTATGATAGTTTCACATGAATGTAAGCCCTAATTAATAAAATTGGCAGGATGAAACACCTAAATATTTCTCCTAANATCACGGCAGGAGCTTGGAGCTAGCATGGTGGGCAGTACGACCATCTTTAACAGCAAAACCTCTCTTCCCCAGCTAAGCCAATCTTTCTTCTTTAGACTTAAACAACAAAGCCATAAGACTTCGAGGTTGCTTGCTTATGCAACGTAAATCATCACCTTATCTTTAGGCCTTTGTATAGCCCTGCTATATAATATAAGCCCTAACTCGTCTTAGCCGAGGTTGTCGTTTATCACGACCTAAATCTTCACATCTTCCAGGCTATTTGTGTGATCATTCGAGATTTTCGTTTGTCACAACCTAAACCCTCACATCTTCCAGGCTATTTGTGTGATCGTTTCACACGAAAAGGTTGTCGTTTGTCACAACCTAAACCCTCACATCTTCCAGGCTATTTGTGTGATCATTTCAGTTGTCGTTTGTCACGACCTAAATCCTCATATCTTCCAGGCTATTTATGTGATGATTTCACCCAAATGTAATCCCTAACTAATAAAATTGGCAGGATGAAACACCTAAATACTTCTCCTCAAAGTTGAAGCCAAACATTAGGATNTAACTCAAACTCGTCGCAGTAGGGATCTTGGAGCTAACATGGTGGGCAGCACGACCATCTTCAACAGCAAAACCTATCTTCCCCAGCTAAACCAATCTTTTTTCCTTAGAATTAAACAACAAAGCCATAGGGCTTCGAGGTCGCTTGCTTACGCAACGTAAATCCTCACCTTATCTTTAGGCCTTTGCATAGCCCTGCTATATAATATAAGCCCTAACTCGTCTNATTGTCGTCTGTCACGACCTATATCCTCACATCTTCCAGGCTATTTATTTGATCGTTTCACACAAATGTAAGCCCTAACTAATAAAATTGGTATGATGAATCACTTAATTTTTTCTCCTCAAAACTGAAACCAAACATTATGATAGCTTGGGAAGTCACCGGGGTTCTCCTCTGGATCCATGACGTCTCTTAGTTCTTCCTCCTTTGGACTCTACAACAAAATGTTCAAATTTTGAACCAATCCCCTTTCACACCTCTATGTTTGATCTCATTGAAAAAGTTCTACCCTTTGAAATTCCTTGAAGATAATATTTCCTGATTTTTTATCGAGGGTCTTCTTAGGTGACTTTGGCTATTTAAGATGTAATTAACTATAGAGGCTTGCCCTAATAGGAAGCATGTCCGAACTCAGCTTAATATAAATTCTATTTAATTCTTTATATTAAATAGGGGAACTTATTGGCAAATATAAAGGTTTCACAAACCAAAATAATGTCATATATTACTTAGTTTATTTGATTAAGCCTCATCCTCAAGTCTTGTGTTTATCCTTCAGGATAAATACAGGATTTGAGGTATAATGCTCTTTCATTTAAACTATAAAAAATATGGGGTCATTTTGATTTCATATTTTTCTAAAACTAAATATATATGTAAATTAAAACGTTCTTCCGAAGCGGACGATGGGATTTCGATTCTGGTGACCGACAGTTTCTTACGGGCAACTCCAACCAAAAATAGCGCCGACAGTCTTCTTTAATAAAAATCCAATAGGTGCCTCAGTGTCCCTTCAAAATATGACTTCATTCAACAAATCTTCTAGAAGTCGCCTCATCAAAAGCCAATTGAATGAATTTGCATGTCCATGAGATATTTCCTACATTTTTACCAAGGGTTGCTTCAAACAATTCTTAAAAAATTTGTCTGAATTCAATTAATCATCAAATAACTAGTTCTAGCACTTAGGCGAAGGGTACCTGACGCTTAAGTACGACCCTCTGGCGCTTATGCACCAGTCCTGGGCCCTTAGGCGCCCCAGTTCATTTTTGCTCCAAATTTGACCTTTTTCACTCTTTTTAGCATTTTTCATCCATTTGATTGTACTTGAAATAAAAACACACAAATACATTTCATTAAAGCGTAATATCTCAAAAATAGGTATAAAATGTGTATAAAAACACATAATTTAGGTGTATCAAAATCCCCCAAATTTAAGATGTTACTTGTCCTCAATGACCCTTCAATCTTTAAAAATCAATATAAGTAGATGATGTATATGAGTTTCCTTAGGAGTTACCAAAATTTTGATGTAGAAATATAGTAGCCCAAGTTAGAAAAAATATTAGTAAATGAGACTAACTTAGAGTTTAGAAATTTTTAAAGTTAAGAAATATGAAATATGAGTTGTTATTTAATTCAGAAATATTGTAGATTCTCCAAATATAGAGTTTAAGTATTTTATGTTCTCCACTTAAAAGAATTTTATTAAGCATAATTTTACTTAATATATTATATCATTAAGTTAAAGAGTTTCTCAAGTCTTATACTTTAAACAGATCAGATGTGGAGCCAATTTTGATTAGACACAAATCCTCAAGCTTCTCCTTCCTTTTTCAATTCTTCTTTTCTTTTTTGTTTTCCTTTCCTTTTGCTTTTTCAGGCAAGATTACTATATCTGGATAAGTCTTTAATGATTTTGAATCCAACTCTTCCTTTCCTAAAGCAAAGAGTTGATATTTTTCTCTCATTTAAAAACATAATAATAGTTTTAAAAATTAATTTCAATAAAAGAAATTTAAGTTTTGATAATAAAAATCTAAATCTTCTAAATTTTTTAAAAATATAATTTTTCCTACTAACTATATTTTTTACCTCAATTTTTGTTGAGGTATAGTTTCCTCTTTAGTAGCCTAGGGTCTAGCCACTGAACTTTTCTGTTGACTATTCCTAGAGAACTAGAAAAGGAACTATCACCATTACAAATTCTAAACTATTTTTTGCTCAACTTGAATTTCCACATATTGGTCATAACCTCTAGCACTTAGTAGGTGGGGTCAATGTGGGGGAACTCAAGGGGCTTCCCCATAGGACTGCTAGGCCTTAGGGCTGACACTGGGTGTTGGTTTGGAGTTAGTTCACTTACTTACATCACTTTCAGTCACTTCTCACTCACAACCCTAAACCCTAATTTTTTGACTTTGATCCATTGATCTTTTGGGAGACTCATGTAGATGGTCTCTTAGACCCACTAGCCCTAGGCTAAGGTCTAGCCTAGGCCAGTACATGAAGGACCCAAAGTAGAGGATTTCATTGGTCCATAGCTCAAATGGCATGGTTGGCACTTCAATTTCACCAAAATACCTAACTTAGCATTTTGCCCCCCAAGTTTACCCACATTACCAAAACACCCCCAAACCCCAAATTTGACTAGAATTCTCAATTCCACCTAAAATACTCAAACTTATCCAAAAAATCATCTCAAACCATTTGAAACTACCCAAATTGCCCAAAACATCCCAAAAATTTCCAAAATTACCAAAAATACCCCCAAATTTGCCAAAATTACAAAAATACCCTTGGTGGTCCAAATTTTCCCAAAACCTTCAAAATCATCTCAAATATCCTAAAAACAATTTGGACTCTTCCATTGAGCCCAATTTGGTCAATTTGACCATTCTAACCAAAACTCCCAAAATTGCCCTTAAATGCTCAATTTCCCCAAATTCACCCTAAATGTCCATCAATTTGACCCCAAATTCCCCCAAAATTTAATTATAAATTCAAATTCATTATGATAAAACTCTATTCAAATCAAATCTAAGTCCAATTGACCCACATTTGAGTCCAATTTTAACCCAAATCAAAAAGCCCCAATTTGGCCTAAAACAAAAATCCCACTCAATTGAACCCCCAAATCCTTCCAATTGCCCCAATTATGCATCATAAACTCTTTGAAACATCTCCACAAACTAAATTGAACCCTCAATTGACCTTATTCAAGCTTCAATTTCACTCAATTTCAACCCAAATCCAAAACCTCAATTTTGCCCGAATTTGACATGTCTACAAATGTCACCTAATTGAATACCCAAACCCCAAAATTGACACCCAATTGTTGTTGAGAACTCTTTGTGATATTCCCCTAGACCACTTTCAACCATTAATCCAAACTTAACCCAACTCTAGCCCAACCTAAGCCCAAGTCTAACCCAACATCCCTAAATTGATCACATGCCCAAAATCCCACAAATTGAGCCTCCAAATAAATTCAAAATCACTCCAAATCTTTTCTAAAACCTTGATGAACATCATCCACACCAAATTGATCAATCAATAGGGCTCAATGTCATGGCTAGCCTAACGCAAACCCAAGTTCAAGACAATTTGATTCAAATTGAACCCATGCACCAAAATTGACTTAGCCATGTCAAATGGATCAATCCAAGACTTCTACAACCACCAAGTACACCATAGTGACCAGCCTAAACTCACCTAAACCAGCCAAGGTGTGCTATGGACCAATGGTTCCCCAAATTAAGGGATTTCATCCCATTTTTTGGTTTAAACCAAATATCTTCGTCATTATGTCAAACCATTAAAGGTTAATCATAATTAATTTTCCCACTGGCTCACCTGACCAACTCCTAAACTCTAGCCAGCCACCCTAGTTGCTAGAAAACCCTAAAACTGAGAGCCTTCTTGCCCAAATTCAAACACAATTGCATCCATACAAGCTGGCCAATCCCAATTGGCTTTGGCAGTTTTCTGCCCTCCACCTAAGCAATTACTTGAACCCAAATTGAAGCCCTGAGCTCCACCCCAAGCCCCACTATTTAAGCCACCTCCTCCATAGCCAAAGATGAGAGATATCTAATTTCCTTGGGGATACTCTGCCCAATTGTTTTCAGACACTCTCCAAGAACCCTTAAGCTCATTGCAACCATTTTCCACCTCTAGTTCCCACTGAGAGAGCTCAATTTTGAGTTCAAAATTTGCCCTAAAACCATGACAGATCTCCCCACACCTCCACAATCCACCAAACTTCAATTACCTATGCACACATCATCCCAACAGTGAGAGGAGTTGATTCCTCATAGAAGCTCCATCACAGAGAGCCCCTAGCATAGCTCTACTCCAACACCTGAAATCGAGTTTGATCAACATCATACCTAGACAATCCACCAGGGTCTAAGACTTCATCTGGAGGCTTGTTGGACTCAATCAAAGCTACCACAACCATCTGATTAAGGCCTCCCCTCTTAAACAATGGTATTAAACCTCAACTTTAAACTGAGCTTAAATTGATTCTCAATATGTATTTACTGTATTTCATACCGTATAAACTGTATAGATATGCTTATCTTGAGTTGATGAAGTTATAGAAACAAACCCCATGCAATTTGATTGAGTTTAGAGGAAGATCTTAAGGTTTTAATGTGAACGGTTCCCAGGTTAGGTCACTTGGGGACGATGACTGAGAGCTGTCTGATCGCACGTTTATTCAACGGATAGATGGGATGAGTGGATGGAGCAAAAAGGTGGGCTGACGAGGCGACTACATGGCTGGCGGCGTCAAATGGTAGAGCGCCGCATGGAGACTTCGGAGCGGACAAGGTTGAGGTGACGCCACATGGATAAGTAGATAAATAAAAGAATTTGTTATTTATTTTAATGCTTGATTATTGAAAAATCATAACTTTCTCTAAAAAAATCATAAAAATAAAACAAAAATACCCCATTTCTCAGGAAATGTAGGAGAATAATGTGGAATAAAAATAAAAATTGTTTATTGGCTCCCTGATTTTTAATGAATTAAATACTCTTTGGAGTATTCTAATTCATTATAATCAAGCATTACTGACCATAATTTGAAATTTTTTGAGTTTATTCCTTATGATAGAGGGGAAGTTCTCTGATTTTTCCAAGATCAGAGAGCATCTTTGTGCTTATAACGCTAATTTTCAAGCTAGGATGTCTATTTTAGCTTATTTTAATTATATAAATTAAAATATCATCTGAAAAATTATGGGAATAATTTTAGTAGGCCACTTATGGTTAGAGAACCTTAGGAAAAATTACATGATGGTTTGAATCACTTTGCACATTTATATTATTAATTAAATGCATATATTTTGTTTTAATTTATCTAAATTAAGTATACATTAAAAATTAACAAAATTAATTTCACATTGTGTATAAAAATCATGTTTACCCACTATAAAACTTTAAAAATTATTTGACTAAGTTCTGGCACTGAAGTTGATTTTCTAAGAAACCTTGTGTTTTTGTACAAAAATAAATATATTAAATTAAATATACTTAGGAAAATTATGAAAAGCGGTTTTCTAAGTTTCTTGTGATCATGTGCACTTAGAAAAACTAAAAATTATTTTTGAGGAAATACTTAATTTTTTAGCTTTATTTTCAATTTAAAATAATTAAAAATATTTAAAATTCCTAAAAATATCAAAATAATTCAAAATGTGCCTAATTATTTCCTGATCATTTAGAATTCATTAAGATATTTTTCCTAATTTTCTAAGTAAAAAAATAATTTTTTATTGGCTTAAAAATGAATTTTCCTTATTTTTCTATTAAAATAATTATAATAAATAAATTAAAAATAAAAAAATACAAAATTTGATTCTCTAAGTTTTCTGAGCTCAGAGAAGTCTAATAAAAATATAAAAAAAAATTTGTAATTAAAACATTATTTTCCATTTAATTAAATTATTGAAATTTGTTTATAATTAAATAATAATAATAATAATTTAATTCAAAGAAATCATGAAACTTTATCTAAGTATTTCTCTAACCTAAGGGGACCTCTAATGATTTTCTCATGAATGAAATTTTGTTTTTATAATTAAATAAATCAATTGTTTGGAAAATATTATTTTCTGGATTTAAATAATTATTTAAATTAAATTAAATCTTGAAAACCCACATTATTTTCCTCTGATGTTTTAATTACCCCATAGCTAGGACACGTTAAATTCTCAAAGTAATTTAAGTAGTGTTTAATGAATTATGAAATGGAGGGCCCCAAATGTAGTGCGGTAATTTTAGATTTGTGTACCTTAATCAAAATTTAGGGTTAACCAAGGAAATATGAGTAATTTTTATCCTAATAAATATGTTTGGATGATTGAAACATGACGAGATCAAAAGGTAGAAAGTCACTTACTACATTTTCACAATATCAACAAAATCATAAGTTCCCTAATATTCATGACTTGGAAGTCAATTAAGATCAAATGATTCTTAAGTGATGGGCTTAAGCTAGGAGGATGAAAATTTACTTATCTTAAGCCTAAAATTGATGATGATGTGATCTTTCAATAAGGATATATGTCACTTAATCCAAAATTTTAACCACCACCAATTTCCCTCATTATGATTGTTAAAGGGTCTTGGTAGTGACCTAGACTTGACATTTAAACTCATTTGATTAGATTTTAGAAGATAACATGATTGATGATTAACACCTTTTTACATTACAAGCCCGATTTCAAGTTTGGAAACTAAAACCTTTACTTACCTAAATTTTCCTTAGGGGCACCCACCCACATAACTCTTAAATGAAATATCAATTGATTGATTAAGTGTCCTAACCTTGAGATAATTAAAACATCAAGTTTCCTTGAGCAATGGCATAACCTTTTCTTAACCTTAGATGATTAATAGAATGATATGATAAGTTCAGAATGAACTTGAAATATTTGAAGAGATTTTCAAAGTGGTTCAGGGTCATGCTCAGAGCGCTTTGAAACCTCTTGAATATTTTGGAGGGCAAATTGAACATGCTATATTTTATTCTAAAATCACTCGCTAAGATCTATTGAGACTCAACAAAGTTATAACTTGGGTTTTGGTAGCTATACCTTCATCTACTCCTGCAATTTAAATTCTTTGCAAGATTACATATATGTTGCTAAAGCTAACCTTTCAGGTGGAGGAACGAGAAGAATCAACAGGTACGCTTTTAAATTATTGCATTTATCTTTTTGTACTTCTTGTCTAGAACTTGCATGTTAAAAAATGATGTCACCCTGCATGTAAAAACTAAAACTTTTAGGATAGCTATCAGATGATTAGGGAACTTGCATGTCAAAACCAAAACTTTTAGGATAGTTATCAGACTAAAACTAAAGTTTAAAAATTAAACAAGATAAAATTCATCGCCATGACATTCAAAATATAAAGACAACTCAAAATTTAATCACAAACATCACAAAATAAAATTGCAACTAAATTAAGATGTTTCTAGCAGATGATCGGAAAACCTTCAGAGGAGGTAACCTACGGTTACTAATGAGATTTCTCATGGTCTGAATAAAAGTATGGAACTCATTAAGTTGACTTTAATAAATTCATTTGGACTAAGTGAATCAGAAAGAAATTAATGGTGCCGGAATGAGGGAACCGTAGGATTCTAACTGGTGTTGCTCTAATTAACTTTAACATCTCCTATAATATTTGAATAACTATGACTTTAAGAAACATTTGATTTGACATCATGACTTAACACATTAGAAAACTTAAACTCGCCACGACGAGGAGCTTAGAGCTAGCATTGTGGGCAGCACAATCATCTTCAACAGCAAAACATGTCTACACCAGATAAATCATTCCTTAGAATTAAACAACAAAACCATAGGATTTTGAGGTTGTCCGCCTAGTGCGACATAAATCCTTAACTTGTCCTTAGGCCTTTGTATAGCTCTGTTATATGATATAAGCTCTAACACACTTTAGGATTCTGAGGTTGTTGTTCGTCACAACCTAAATCCTCATGTCTTCTAGGCTATCTTTGTGATCGTTTCACATAAATGTAAGTCCTAATTAATAAAATTGGCATGATGAAATATTTAAATATTTCTCATCTAAATTGAAGTCAAATAGTAGGATAGCTTCGTAAGTCACTGAGGTTCTCCTTAGGATCTATGACATCCTTTAGTTCTTCTTCCTTTGGATTGCAAGATATGTTCCAAATTTGAGTCATTCTCATTTCACACCTCTTTGCCTGATCTCATTAAAAAGACCTATACTTTTGAACTCCTTGAAGATAATATCCCCTGATTTTTATCGAGAGTTTTCTTAGGCGACTTCGGTCATCTAGGATGTAACTAACTATAAGGGCTTGTCTTTATAGGAAACTTTCAAGAAACCAGCTTAATATAAACCCTATTTAGTTTTTCATATTAAATAGGGGAACTTGTCGGCTTATAAGTAAAATTATTTTGCACACCAAAAGGATTTCATATTTTTTTCAGTTTATTTGATCGAGCCTCACCCTCAAGTCTTGTGTTTATCTTTCGAGATAAAAACATAGCTTATGGCGTAGTGCTCTTTCATTTGAACTATGAAAGATATGGGATCATTTTGATTTCATATTTTTCTAAACTTATATATATAT
>JXCR01082398.1:137358-196106 GCA_002079205.1 Phalaenopsis hybrid cultivar
TATATATATATATATATATATATAAATTAAAATGTCTTTCCGAAGCGGGCGACGTTATTTCAATTCTGGTGCCTGACAACTTCCAACATGCAACTCCATAACCACATAGTGCCGACATATATTTAGCATTTTTCCACACTGAAAATTTTTAACTTTAAGTTTTTCTTCATTTCTCTAAATTTTAACTAAATTCTCTTACTCATTTCTATATTCAAAATTTTACTTCCCTAATATAACATCATACATATAATCATTTTTCTTCAAATCAAAATCAAATTTATTGGAAGCACAATAGAGAACAAATAAATTTTTAAGTTCTTTAGAAAATTTATCATCCCTCCCCCAAACATAAACTTTTAATAAAAATAAAACATTTTAGCATTATATAAATATTGACAAAAATGAAAATTTAAAATATCATGCTAATTGGAATTTTCATATCCGAAATATGCAAGTACAAGAAATTAAAACTGGAGAAAAAATCTTAATTGATCAAATTTTAGTTTTCTTAACATATAGAAATTCAGCAGGCTTCTATGTAGTGGGGTATAACATAAAAGCAAACAAA
Organism: Phalaenopsis hybrid cultivar; assembly: GCA_002079205.1. Taxonomy (NCBI): domain Eukaryota; kingdom Viridiplantae; phylum Streptophyta; class Magnoliopsida; order Asparagales; family Orchidaceae; genus Phalaenopsis; species Phalaenopsis hybrid cultivar. The sequence goes on from JXCR01082398.1 coordinate 137,927, forward strand.
TACACTAACAAACATGCATGACTGCATCATAAAGAAAAATAACTTGTAGTAAATTGAAAATTTTCAAACATACAACTTTTCAAAGTAAAAAGTTAGCTAGATTCTAAACCTTCCTAAGATTCCAGAATTAAGTTCAACACACACTAACTAAGTACATAACAACACAATTATCAAAATTACTACCACTAAACATAATAACTACTCACAAAACACAAATACATCACAATAGGTGTACAAAAAATCCTAACAGTCTCAACAATTACAACTAAAAACAAAACACAAAGTACATAACAATTTCACTAACAACAGTTCATAATAACAAATACACTAAAAACATTAATTAAAACTGAAGATCCAAACTATTCATCATCCTCCTCTGTGTCCCTATCATCACTATGCCAAATAGCTCCAGGCTCATATGGTGGATATCTGGAGTACTGAGGAAATACAACATCCTGGTTACCTCTTTTAAGATGCTCCATAGCTAAGTTATACTCCTCCTCATAATAAGTACGTCTCTTTATATACACGTCCATATGCTTGGCAAAATGTGTTTAATTTGATACCTATTCATTGGTATAAATAACATTATTCAATATCCTTTCCATGAGCTGTGACTGAGAATTAGATCTAGAAGTCTGACCTCGTGATAAAGTTGCTTGTGAAGTAGAAGCTCTTGACGTCAAAGCAGCAAAACTACTAGAGAATCCACCCCTTCAACCAAAAATTGAATGATGTGAATAAGATTTCACATTCAAACTGGTAATAGGTTTTAGTGGCTGTAAGATCTCTTCCTAGCTGTCAAATCTAACTTCAGTCTGCTCGTAAAAAGAAAAGATTAAGGATGTGAATCCCAAACCTGCAGTAGTAGCAACAACGACAGAACTAGTAATAACACCATGAATCAAAGCTCCAATATCAATAGGCTTGAACTGTTAAATGAAATAGTTCAAGGTTGCTCAATCTCGAGTTACTTCACTTAAATGATTAGTAAGTAGCAGACGATCATAGATAAAATAATGTCATGTCTTTGCAGTGATATCCAACTTTGAAGTAGAAAAGTTTACTCTTCTTTCATTTTGTGATCTTCCAAAGCCCTCTTCCATCAGTCAAAGATGAAATAATCTTGTCCAACTCCTCTTCCGTAGGACTATAGTTTGAATAAAAACACAAAGTACTTGGGGGTAATTGATAAAACCAATTAATTACCTCAGAAGAAAAAGGCGTCGTCATCCCCCTCACTATGACTCCTTCATCAGTTTCAGAGAGATTCGCATAGAACTCCCGCATAACAGAAATCACTGCGACAGCAGAAAAATAACAAAACTGCTCCCACTAAAGGTGAACAATCAAATTTTCCATGGATCCTCCCGAACTTTTAAAATACCGCTCAGGAATCAACTTTCTCAACTACAATGCATCACTGTATCGATCATGAGCTCTCGAACTGACAAACTTATTTGAATCGAACGGAGCCTTCCCCTTAATCCTCTTCATTCTTGGTGCCATTTCTAAAAAATATATTAAATTAAAAATAAATTCTACATTCCACTCCAAACCACTAAACTAAACTCCTAAAAGCATAAACTAACAAATCGAAGCCTTTTCCATATATTTTTTCCAAATTTTCACCACGAATAGTGATTTTCTGGTAGCTCATGAATGTGTTCAAAATACATAGTGAAAATAAAAAAAATTTGCATAAAAGTGAAGCTCTTACCTCAAGGATACCAAATCTAGCAATTTTTGCCTCAAATCCCTAATAAATCTTCAAATATGGTAAGCCCTAGCTTAGAAATCGTGAAATCTCGAGGTTGAAGATGAAGTCAAATTTTGGTAATGGTGCTTTCGATCTAATTTTTCACTTAAAACCATTCGCAAACCGGTTTTTCTGAACCTGCTCTTAGGCACCTGTCTCTCGATTTAAGCAGTTCCTAAGCACGGGTCTTGGCTCTTAGGCACCGGTACACAAATTTTGATTTTTTTGATTTAAGTGAAATACACTCATATTTTAAGTCAACCAACCCTATATGGTCTCATAACACTTTATATACTATTTCCTTCCCTCTTAACTTTCCTCTTACTCAAGATTCAACAATCTTAACTAATTTTATTCAACACATAACAACACGAAATCTCACACAAACAAAACACTTATATTCATTCACGAACAATTACAAACATTTTTAATACATAAATTCTCAATCCAGATAGTCTTGGATGAGAAATCTCCTAAAACAAACACTAGAAAATTATCACATAATAACAAACTAAACACACTTATCATTAAACAAAGACTAAACACACAAACACTAAACTACAAACTTAATTCCATTCAGAAATCTCTTAAAACAAACACTAGACAATTATCACATAATAACAAACTAAATACACATATCATTAAACAAAGACTAAACACACAAACACTAAACTACAAACTTAATTCCATTCTCTGGTCGATGGAACAAATCCTGACCTCTCATTAGTCTCTCTTTCAGCATTTGGAATGTATATCTGAAAGAACGGACGATGATTAATTACTCTAGTAGAATCTTCTTCAATCCACTTGTTCTTCAGATACATAGCCTTGTCCACTTCTTCTATAAAATTGGTATGGTTGAACTGCATCTTAAGTTGCCATCCCATATGATCCAAATGTGCGTTAACTTCCATCACTTTTGTTCAATTGAAGCCACGTTAGCCTCAATCATAGAGATTTTCTCCGCTATCCTTTCAATACTCACGGCAAGGAGACCATTGTATAACTCTTGCGCACTCTGACTAATAAACTTCTTTCTCATTGCCTCCTCTTTCCTCTTCAAATCACTCTCCCAAGATGACATTTTTCCCAAAATCTCTCTTTTTCACTGAGGACTTAGGGTGAAAATTGAATTGTGAGAAAAATCCTTACATAAACCTTCTATTTATAGGCTCCAAACTCTTCTTATAATTCCTAAGCACATCTTAGAACTATCTCCTGTGCCCAAGCCAAAAAAATCTCAATTAAATCTTCTCAAAACAGAAATTCTCACATGTTTTTAAATTGTCGCGCTTATGCGTCAGATATTGGCGCTTAAGCGCTAGTGCTCAATTTAACACAGGTCAACTTAACGTCCAAATATTCGTTCTAACATGTCTAAGTCATCTTTAAAGGTATTAGAATAATCACTAACTTAATATATAATAAAAAATACTACCAAAATTTTATAAATCACACACAACAAAATAACAATAAAAACAAACACACCGATAACTATGGGTTGCCTCCGACAGAGCACTTGGTTTAACATCGTCAGCCTAACGTAACCAGTGTTTATTCTAGTTGACCTAACATCATAAAATCATTTAATTTAATTTGGTCACCTAAAAAGTAGGATTTCAGTATGCGGTCATTCACTTTGAATATTTTGTCAGTTTTAAGATCTTTGATATCCACAGCTCCATAGGGATAAACTTTCATCACAACAAATAGGCCAGCATCTTTTAATTGCATTATCTATATCTTTTGATTGCATTATCTATAATTTGATTCCTATATCTTAGCACTTTCAAAAGATTCATTTTTTATCTCTTCAAGCTCATTTAATTGCAATAACCTTTTCACACCAGCATCTTTTAAACTGTAACTAAACCTTTTTAATTGCCTAATATGTTTTATGCTTAAGTTCAACTGGTAAGTAACAAGCTTTCCCAAATATATTAGCATGTATGGGGACATTCCTATAGAAGCTATGTATGCAGTCTAATAAACCCACATCAGGTTTGATTGACCAATCCATTTTGGTTGGATTCACAGATTTTTCCATAATTCTTTTAATTTCACGATTGGATAATTAAGCAGTACCAATTTTATGGTTTATATGATATTTTCTTAATAACTTATCCATTATCGCATTCTTAAAATTACCTTCCCCGTCAGTTATGATTACACTCAGCATCCCAAATCTATAAATTATATTTGTTCTTAAAAACTTTGCAACACTTTGAACATCACATCGAGGTAAAACATCTTCTATCTATTTGGATACATATTCTATTGCTAATAGTATATATAAATTTTCAAAAGATGATATAAATGGTCCCATGAAATCTAATCCTCAAACAATAAAATCTCAACTTATAACACATAATTGAGGGGCATCTCATTCCTTCTAGAAATATTGTCTACTCGTTAACATCGATCACAAATTTTGATATAAGCGTTAACATCTCTAAAGATCGTAGACCAACAAAATTTAGATTGTAAAATTTTGTATGTTGTTTTATCAAAACCAAAATATCCCCCAAAATCAAAATTATGACATTTTTGGATAATTTCATAAGTTTCTTCTAACGACACACATATTCAAATAATTATATATTTTCCTTGTTTATATAAAAATGGTTCATCCCAAAAATAAGTCTTAGCTTCATATAAGAATTTCTTCTTCTATTGGTATGTCATTCCATAGGGTATAATATCACTAACAATGAAATTCACAATATCGACATACCATGAAACATGCCACTCGTTAACATTGAACAATTCTTCATCTAGAAAATGTTCATTAATCTCTTTTTCAAAACTTAATGGTTTCTGTAATTCAAGTCTGGACAAATGATCAGCAATTTGATTCTCAGCTCCCTTCCTATCTACTATTTCAAAGCCAAGTTCTTGCAAAATAAGAATCCATCTTATCAATCTAGGTTTTACAACCTTCTTTTGTATTAAATATTTAATAGCAGAATGATCTGTATGCACACTACATTTAGTTCCAATTAAATATGATCTAAATTTATCAAAAGCATATACTATTACTAATAACTCTTTCTCAGTTGTGGTATAATTAATTTGAGCTTCATTAAGAGTTCTACTAGCATAATAGATAACCTTGAAAATCTTATCGTGTTTTTGTGCTAAAATAGCTTCAATAATATAATCACTAGCTTCACAAATCAATTCAAAAGATTTTTCCCAATTTGGTGAAACAATGACTGGTGCAGTGACTAATTTTTCTTTTAATAATTCAAAAGTTTTTAGGCACTCTTTAACAAATTTAAAAATTACATCTTTTTCAAGTAAATGACATAGAGGCTTAACAATTTTTGAAAATTCTTTAATATACCGTCTATAGAATCCAACATGTCCTAAAAAACTCCTAATTTTCTTCACGCTTGTTGGGTGTGGTAAATTAACAATCACTTGAATTTTTGTAGGGTCTACTTTCATACCATTTTTTGAAATTTGATGTCCCAAAACTATTCCTCCTGCTACCATAAATTGACATTTTTCCCATGTAAGGACTAAATTTATTTCTTCACAGCGCTTAAGATATTTTGACAAATGTTCTGAACATGATTCAAATGAAGTTCCAAACACTGAAAAATCAATCATAAATACTTCAATACCTTTTTCAATTAAATAAAAAAAAATAACCATCATGCATTATTGAAATGTAGCATGTGTATTACATAAACCAAAGGGTGTTCTTCTAAAAGCAAATGTACCATAAGAACTAGTAAAAGTTTTTTTCTATTGATCCTTAAGAGCTATTTGTACTTTGTGATAATCAGTTGATCCATCTAGAAAAAAAAAGTATTTATGCCCAGCTAGTCTATCTAGCATTTGATCTAGAAATGGTAGTGAAAAATGATCTTTCCTAACGGCGAGATTTAATTTTTTGTAATCAATGCATATTCGACATCCTGTGACTTGTCTTGTTGGTATTAACTCATTATGTTCATTAAAGTCACAGTCACTCCTCCTTTTTTAAGAACGCAGTGAATCAGACTAACCCATACACTATCTGAAATAGGATATGTAATTTCAACATCTAACCACTTTATAATTTGTTTCTTAACAACTTCTTTCATAATATGATTCAATCTCCTTTGAGGATCAACCCTTGGTTTACAGTTCTCTTCCATATAAATTCTATGTATACAAATTGAAAGACTGATTCATTCTATATCAGCAATTGTCTATTCAAAGACTTTCTTATAACTCTTTAAAGTTTTCATCAAACTCTTTTTTTCTTCTAGAGTTAATTTTGAGGAAATTATGACAGGTAATGTAGATGAATCACCTAAAAAGACATACTTCAAATGTTCAAGAAGCAACTTTAATTCGAGCTCAGGAGGTTTTTTAATTGATGGACAAAAAGATGTATATTTTTTTGCCGTGTCCAAAACTTCAAAACTTTCTCAAACATAATTTAAATGTTCCTTATATAAATCTTCATATTGATGTAATTCCTCTTCTTGTTCGTGTTCCAACTCTTTAACTTCAAATTTTTCTTCAATTATTGCTTTGAAATGACATTCACTTAAATATCTTATCAAATTCATTCTATAACATTCATCATCTTTACCTTTTGCAGGGTATTTCATTGATTTTGAAAAATTAAATGTAACTGTTTGATCATTGACGCGCATAGTTAATTCTCCTTTCTACACTTCTATCATTGCTCTTCTAGTGGTTAGGAAAGGTCTCTCCAAAGTGATAGAAATCTCCTTATCTTTCTCCATATCTAATAAAATGAAATCAAGGATAGATAAATTGATCCTTTCATTAGGACATCTTCTATGACTCCCTTAAAATATGTTATTGAACGATCTGCTAGCTGCAGAATTATAGTAGTAGGGGATATTTCTCCTAATCTCAATCTTTTAAATAAGTTTCTTCACCACATTTGCATAAGTAGCACCTGAAAGCCAATCTCAAACTTTTTAACTTTAAGATAACATCTAAAGGAAGCAAAGAATAGAAAAATCTCCAAAAAAAAGAAAGATAAGGAGGAAGAGATAAGCATGCCAGGTCAGATGACCCCATTTCCAGCTACTAAAATTATGCAAATTATTATAAAGTATTTTTGATATAGAAGCACTTGTTGTGAATTTCCATAGAGGCTTATCAGATTTAGCATGAGATATGGGAATTTTAGCAATAGGAACAACATTCTCACCCAACAGCTCCTTTAATTTAATTATATCCCAGTTGCCATCAATCCAACAATCATAAACCAATATATCATTACTCAAAGAAGAACCAACATCATGAAGATCAGAAATCCCCCATGCTCATGCCATAAAGAGACCTTTCCCTCACCAATATCTCAGTAAATGAATTGATTAGCCAAGGTTCTGGCCTTCAAAACAGATTTTCAGAAATCTCCTTATCTTTCTCCATATCTAATAAAATGAAATCAAGGATATATAAATTGATCCTTTCATTAGGACATCTTCTATGACTCCCTTAAAATATGTTATTGAACGATCTGCTAGCTGNAAGTGGTATTTATCTTTAAAGATCAACTTAAGTTGTCAAATGAACTCAAAATATTTTGAAATTTTTATGATGAGTTATCTGGATCATAAATCACAATGGAGATCAAAAATCAAGTCATTTAGATGTTTAAATTTTTTAAAATTAATTATCTTAGTGATTTAGTGTTTGTAAAATTTAATTATATTTTAAATGACTTGACCCATGAAATTATTTCCAATGTTTTCCCTAGTCATGGTGGACCTTCCAAAATTTTCTTAGAATTTTAAAATCAATATACTAATTTCCATGATTATTTTAAAAAAATAATGTGAAATAACTTGAAAAATATGGGTCTCTGTATGGGAACCTCCTCTGACTTTGAAAAAATCAGAGAATACTTCCCCTGACAGAGGCTACAACATGTCAAAATTCCAAGCCAAGGTGATGTGCTAATATGCATGGAGAATCAAATGATCCCAAACATTGTTTAATTAATTAAAAACAAAATATGCATCAAATGGACTTTAAATTTATTCCACATTGTTCTCCTCTATTCACTGAGCAAGAGAATATTTTTATTTTATTTTTGTGATTTTTTTACACAAAGTTATGAATTTTCTAAGTTAAGGGTGTTTAAATAAATAAGAAAAAACCCTATTTATCTATTTAAACAGCACGTGCTGAGTAGATCCTAGGCAGCTCCGAAGGCATGCGTGGCATGCTTTGGTTGGATGTCGCCGTCCATGTAGCTTGCTCACTCGACCCGCTGTTTATGTCCTGAAACGCTGTCCGACTCGATCTCCTTCATCCATTTGATACACGCTTGATCGAACGGCTCCCTGTCATTGTCCCCAATAGAATGATCCCGTGCCCGTCCACACTAAAACCTTAAGATCTCAGTCTAAACTCAACCAAATCACTTTGGGTTTGCTCTTATGGACTCGTCTAAGTGAGACGAACACATTAATACGGTTAATGTACCATGAAATCAAGCTTAAGTAAATGGAGAATCAAAATAAGCTCGGCAGGAGGAGGAGTTTTATACCTTTGCTCTAAGAAGGGAGGCTTCAATCAGGTGCTCGGCACATTCGTTGGGGTCCAATGAGGCTAGGGATTGTATCCCTGGTCTTGGTGTAAGGCCTAGGTATGAATTCGACCAAGCTCAATTTCAGGTGTTGTCCAGCCTTTTTTACTATTGTGAAGGTATGGGTGAACTTAATTTGTGTTTGATGGACTGTGGAGGTATATTGGATTCTGTCCTGGTTTCCAGCAAGGTTTCAAGCTCAAAATTGAGCTCCGGCAATGGGAATGGGTGAGGGAAAATGGTTGGAATGCACTGAGGGGATCTTAGGGAAGCTCTGTGTGAAGTTTGGAGGGGTCGCTTTAAGAAAATTTTAACACTTAGTTTAACGGCCATGGAGGTCGACTTTTATAAAAAAGGGGTTATGGTGGCTGTCGTGGCCAATCAAGAGGTGTAATGTGGTGCTTAGGTAGAGGGCAGAGGAGCTCCATAGTTTTATTTGGATGAGCTGGCCTCTAGGTTNTACCATGATTTCTGTAAATTTAAGTGGAAGCCCAACGGTTCCAAGGACATTGTTGTCAGGATTTCGACAAGCCACTACAGGGGAGGTTTCTGTAAGACCATAACCATTTTGCAGCTTAACACCAATAGCCTCAAAAAATTTGTCAATATGCAATGGCAAACTCCCACCACCACTTATACCAGCTTTTGAGATTCCAATTGCTGTGTGAATTTTATTATAGACTAGCTTCATCCCCAGGATATGGAATGGCCACAAAATGGCAGCAGCAACTCTTCCCCATAAATTGTAGAATAAAGCCACAACCGGCGATTGTTGATTTTTTGTCATTGTTAACACCTTGCCCTCATAAATCCTCTTTGCATCCATGTATAGAAGACTCATCCNTATAGGGCCACCTGATTTGATGTTATAACATGACACACTAGATAACTCAAACTTATCGCAGCAAGGAGCTTGGAGCTAGCTTGGTGGGCAGCACGACCATATTCAACAGTAAAACCTGTCTTCCCCAGCTAAACCAATCTTCCTTCCTTAGACTTAAATAAAAAAGCCATAGGACTTCAAGGTTGCTTGCTTATGCAACGTAAATCCTCACCTTATCTTTAGGCTAAATACATAGGACTTCGAGGTTGCTTGCTTATGCAACGTAAATCCTCACCTTATCTTTAGGCTTTTGTGTAGCCCTGCTATACAATATAAGCCCTAACTCATCTTAGGATTCCGAGGTTATCATTTGTCACGACCTAAATCCTCACATCTTTCAGGCTATTTGGGACTTTGAGGTTGCTTGCTTATGCAACGTAAATCCTCACCTTATCTTTAGGCCTTTGTATCCTGCTATATAATATAAGCCCTAACTCGTCTTAGGATTCTGAAGTTGTCGTTTGTCACGACCTACTTTTTTCTTGCTTATGCAACGTAAATCCTCACCTTATCTTTAGGCCTTTGCATAGCCCTGCTATTCTCATGCAACGTAAATCCTCACCTTATCTTTAGGCCTTTGCATAGCCCTGCTATACAATATACTCTTAAATCATCTTAGGATTTTGAGGTTGTCGTTTGTCACGACCTAAATCCTCACATCTTCCAGGCTATACCGTCTTAGGATTCCGAGGTTGTCGTTTGTCACGACCTAAATCCTCACATCTTCCAGGCTATACATCTTAGGATTCCGAGGTTGTCGTTTATCATGACCTAAATCCTCACATCTTCCAGGCTATTTGATCTTAGGATTCTGAGGTTGTCGTTCGTCACGACCTAAATCCTCACATCTTCCAAGCTATTTGATCTTAGGATTCTGAGGTTGTCGTCCGTCATGACCTAAATCCTCACATCTTCCAGGCTATTTGCATCACCTTATCTTTAGGCCTTTGTATAGCCCTGCTATATAATATAAGCCCTAACTCGTCTTAGGATTTCGAGGTTGTCATTTGTCACGAACTAAACCCTCACATCCTTTAGGCTATTTGTGTGATCATTTCAAACGAATGTAAGCCCTAACTAATAAAATTGGCAGGATGAAACACCTAAANTAAGGAACAACTTTGGTGAAGGATGAAAGTGGTTTTGAGTTCAATTGAAAGGTCAATTTGAGGGAATTTTGAAGTTTCATCAATTTGGTCATGTTGGGCTAGGCTTGGGTCTAGCTTGGGTTATCCTTGAGATAAGTCCAAATTGATTATTATAAATGGTCAATAGGGACCTCATGAAGAGTTTTGAACATGAATTGGATGCCAATTTGGAGGTTAAGGAAATCAATTGGGTGAAATTTGGGGACTTAGCCCATTTGGGGCTAAATTTGGAAATTTTGGATTTAGGCCAAACTCAAATGGATTTGAGGCTTCAAAAAGGCCAATTAATGGTTGATTTTGATGTATAGGAATGTTATAAAGATTTTTTCAACATTAATTGAGGCCAATTGACTAGGCTATGGGTTCAATTTGGTGATATTAGGTCATATGGTCAAAATTGGGGTTTTACCCCAAATCAAAATTGGGCTCAAATAATGGACCAATTGAGCTTGTATTTGGTCTAGTTTGGTCATATCAAAAGTAAATTTGAGTTTGGGATTGAAATTGGGGTCAATTGAGATCAAATTGATGGACATTTGAGTTGGATTTGGGGAAATTTTGATCTTTAAAGAGTAATTTGGGGATTTTAGTTAAAGATGGTCAAATTGGCCAAATTGGGTCATGTGGTAGTTAAAAGAAATGAAATTGGGAATATTTGTGATTTATTGGGATTTTCTGTGAATTTTTGGAATTCATTGGAATTTTAGGTCAAAGAGGGGTATTTTGGTAATTAGGGGGTGTTTTAGGGGTAAAAAGCCAAGATGGGTATTTTGGTAGAGTTGAGGTACCAATCATCCCCAATATGCCATGGAACAAAGGAAACTCCATTTTGGGTTCTCTATGTAGTGTGTCTAGCCAGACCATAGCCCTAGGGCTAGTAGGTTTAGGGGACCATCTACATGAGTATCCCAAAAGATCAAGGGATCTAGGCTAGAAATTTGAGTATAGGGTTGTGAGTGATTGTGAGTGCAGATAAGTGTAGTGAGTGTAGTGAGTGTAGTGAGTGCCTTAGCTCCAGACCAACGCCCAGGGTCAACCCTAAGGTCCAGCAATCGTAAGGGTGACTCATCATGAGTTTCCCCCACAGTGACCCCACCTACTAAGTATTTATAGGTTGAGGGCAATATGTGGAACTTCAAGTTGAGTGGAGAAGAGTGTAGAATTTCTAATGGTAAGGGTTTCAGATCTAGTTTTCTAGGAATAGTCAATAGGAAAAGTCCTATAGCTAGAGCCTAGGCTACTAAATGGGACAAACCAAACCTCAACCAAAAATGAGGTCAACAAATGGACCCCCGATAGGTGGGGTGTGCTAGGTAAGCACACCGCGCGTATTGGCGTTGACCGACGAGATCAACAAAACCAATACAAACTCTTAAGTCAGCATACCCAAAAGTACGTGTAGAGTTGTGTGTGTGATTTCTTTCTGCTGGAGAATTAGCAGTTGATGTGCTTAATCAAATCGAGAAGTAGGGACTCTCACTAGGGATCAGAGAGTGAATTTTGATTAATGAAATTTTAGGCATTTATAAATGATGGGAATCAATATGTAAGTGCTGACCCCGATGTGGGAATTGAAATTCAAATATCAACTCAAAAAGAGGAGAGAGAGAGTCGGAGTGTAAGGACCAACCTCGAATATAATGAATCAGAAATGTAGGATTGATTCGGAAATGAGAATTGAAATGTAGGTCAATTCTCAAACGAAAGTGTCAGAATGTAAGGTCCGACCTCAAATGTAAAGAATCAGAAATGTAGTACTGATTCAAAAATGAGAATTGAAATGTAGGTCAAATCTCAAAAGAAGGTATTGGAATGTAAGGACCGACCTCAATTGTAAAGAATAAAAAATTTAGGGCTGATTCGGAAATGAGAATTGAAATGTAAGTCAGTTCTCAAAAGAAGGTTTCAGAATGTAAGGTCCGACCTCAAATATAAAGAATCAGAAATGTAGGACTGATTCAGAAATGAGAATTGAAATGTAAGTAAATTCTCGAAAGGTGTCGGAATGTAAGGTCCGACCTCAAATGTAAAGAATCAGAAATTTAGGACTGATTCGGAAACAAGAATTGAAATGTAACAAATGTGAAGAATCAGAATTTAGGACTGATTCGGAAGTGAGAATTGAAATGTAGGTCAATTGTCAAAAGAAGGTGTTGGAATGTAAGGTCCGACCTCAAATGTAAAGAATCAGAAATTTAGGACTGATTCAAGAATGAGAATTGAAATGTAGGTCAAATCTCAAAAGAAAGTGTCAGAATGTAAGGACCGACCTCAAATGTAAAGAATCAGAAATTTAGGACTAATTCAAAAATGAGAATTGAAATGTAGGTCAATTCTCAAAAGAAGGTGTCGGAATGTAAGGTCCGACGTCAAATGTAAAGAATAAAAAATGTAGGACTGATTCAGAAATGAGAATTGAAATGTAAGTATCAATTCGAAGATGAGAGAATTGAAATTTAGGTATCAATTCAAAGATATGAGATCAGGATTTAGGTACTAATTTGAAGATGTGATTTGAAATTTAGAAAGAGCATGTGATGTTAAATTTGTGGTAGTGTGTCATGTGGAAATGTTGATTTTGAAGAAGATTTATAAAATTTTGTAGAGTTTTGTGCAGAATGTGAAATTTTGCGAGGATGTGTAGAGAGTTAGTGTAGATAACGATGGTTGTGCTGCGCACACAAAGAGTAGGAAATTCCGAAAATGGAAGTATCCACTCAACAAGTTTGTTTTATTTTCCTGTTGCTTTTGTCACAATTGATTTTTCAAAAATGTGTTTTTTAAAGTTTTAATTTCAATTGGTTGATTTTTAAAAGAAATTTATTTTATTATTTATTTATTACAATTATCTTTTATTTGTGTTTTATTTATTGTTAAAAATTTGTCGTTTCGTTCTTTGTTCATTGAAACACTGAACCATTTCATGGTTCACGACTTTTATCCATCGCACAAAAAGGCAATTGACAAAAAGGCACAACTTGAGAGAAATTTCCATTAATCTGCTTCAATAAAGATGCTACAGATAAAATATAGGCTAATGCCTCAAAAAGAGTACATCATGTAATACATGCTGAAATGCATTGAGAGTATTCTCAAGGTATGAGTACATAATAGACTGCTTACATCAGATACATGTCATGCTTATTAAAAGAAAGCAAGTGAATCCTCTGCGCTTGGTATATCATGCTCTTGATCAAGCAGACCTTCTGAGTCATGCTCGAGGATAAGAGTTCCCTTCGCATGTATTCAGAGGTACAACCTTCTCATAGCTCGTAAGGAAATAGCTTCCAACTCCGGGTCTTACTGGAATCCATATGGTATCTTACTGTCATCCATTCTGCCGAAGGTCACGGACACCCTACGGTGTCGTACTCCTGGAATGNGCTGATCGGCATGCCAAATTCCACCAGAGATCAAACAGAGAAAACGAGGTAGGATAAGGATGAGAAGGGAAGAGGCGATGAACTTCCCAAAACGGGCTACTCTCGAATGCTCCCAGCCGGCAGAAAACATAAGGAGCACGTGCCCACATTAACTGCTTCACCACTCATGTGTCATTGCATCATTTTGGGTGGTTCCGTCTAATTTAATTTCTCCACGGAACCACCGAAGATGATGGGATGACACATGAGCGTTATGTTATTGGTGAAGCAGTTAATGCTGGGCACGTGCTCCTTTTATATATATATATATATATATATATTGAAAGAAGAAAAACTATATTAATTAGAAAAATAAAGTTTACATCTGATATAAAGTAAAAAACTATATCCCCTCTTATTAAAAAAACAAGTTCAGAAGCACGATAAACATTTAACATTTAACATTGGAGAAGTAGAAGAAGCCTTCTTTTTAGCTAACCAATTTGCACAACGATTTCCTTCTCTAGGCATATAACTCTTAAGAATCACCAAATTAATGTTGGAAGACAGAGCCAACACCTGTTTGAGAAGAGAAACCATAAACCAAGGCAGTGAATGTAATTTTTTGATAATGTCCAATAACAAAATAGAATCCAAATACACATGTAAAAACTTCCATCCCAAACTAGAAGCAAGAGAGACTGCCCAGAAAATAACTTGAATTTCAACATGTAAAGCATTCATAGCCATGATTGGGGAGTAAAAATACAGAAGACGATCGCCTTTATAATTTCTGAAATACCTCCCATTCTAGCTAAGGAAGATTTATAACTGCCATCAGTATTAAGCTTTATCCAAAGTTTGACAGAAGCCCTCCAAAAAATTTTCTGAATCAATAAAGAGATAGGTTGTGGAATACCAGGAGTCTTCAAATATTTGTAGTCTTTGTTGCTGACATTATAGAGCAAAAATTTGGTAATCTTGTAAAAATAAGACATGCAATGAAAGCTTGTCTATGAATGTGTAACAGTGATTTCCTCAAAATCTGATTTTATTTCTAACCATCCATAAGAACCAAGTGATGGTAGATGGAATGATTTCAGATTTCACTTCTTTCCAAGCTTTCCAACAATCAGAAAAGGTTAACCAATCAACCGACAACTGAAGTTGTAAACGGGAAATAATCACCTTCCAAACAGTTTGTGCAACATTACATGTAATGAAAAGATGTGATAGAGATTCCTCAGCACCATTACAAAAACTGCTTCTAGAAGGTCCTCTCAAACCTTTTAATTTGAGAATATCATCTATTGGAAGAATGTTATGAAAGCATCTCCAAGAAAATAATGACATAGAAGGACTTAGATATTTTCTCCAAATAGATTTTCCCCAATTAACAAGAGGCCATTGATTAGTATGATAGTAAGCATATTTAGTGAAAGAGAGATGATGAGGATTCTTAGTAACAATTTTATCCCCTTGATGAGGATGAAAAGGAATTTGAGTAACCTGAAACTGTATCTCTTTATTAACCAGATTTCTAAGCAAATCATTATTTCAATGATTATTAAGCAAACATTTTTTGACAGTTAACGGAGCAACGTCCTCGTAGTGTTCAGCAATTTTACCCTCAAGAAGCCAGTTGTCAAGCCAAAAGTCAACCTTACCTTCACTAATATCCCAAATCAAAAGATCTTCAGCTTCATCTCTTATTTCAAAAGTTCATACCAAGTTCTAGAATCACCTAATTTTCTCTGAATGAGAATTGGATGAGTACGTTTATAATATACCACTCAAATAAAATCAGTCCAAATAGTATTTTGAGCCCAAAATTTTATCCATAATTTGTAGTAGAAAATCTTGTGAAGATGGTTGAAAGATTTAATCCTCAAACAAGCTGCAGAGATAAGAAGACAAAGCTTATCCCATTTCATCCGATGAGTTTGTTATGTTTTCCTTCCCATAGAAATCTATTAAGAATTCTTTCTAGAATTACTTGAGAGCTCTTTTTCATCTTAAAAATTTATAACAGATACATAGAAAGGGAGGACAAAATGCTCTTAATGAGCGTAATCTGGCCACCAGTGGAGAAAAATGCATTAGTCCAACAAAAAATTTGTTTAGAAAATTTAGACATCACCTCATCAAAATGGGTATGTGGTTTTCTTCCCTTAATAAGATGAGTTCCCAAGTAATTGATAGGAAGTTTGGTAGTTTTGAAGTGAGTAAGATCTTTAATCCAAAGTCTCGAAGCTGCTTTCACTTTATTGCTAAAAATAGTTTGACATTTGTTGGAATTAAAAGAGGGTTCGTATAGCCCTTGGAATAGAGTTAGAATATTAGAAATATTCCTTACAGTAAGTTTAGAAGCATTTGAAAAAATAATTACATGATCAGCATATATAAGATGTCCAATGTTAAAATTTGCTTTATTAGCAAACCAAATATATTTATAGGATGAATAAGCCTGATTCAGTAATTTGGAAAAATAATCCATAGCCAAAATAAAGATGGTGGGAAAAAGTGGATCTCCTTGCTTTATTCCCCTTGTACCTTGAAAAAAACCAGAAGAATTTCCATTGATGATAATGGTATAATAATTGGTTTGTAACCATCATTGAATAATTTGGCAAAAGTTAGAAGGAAAACCTTTAGCTTTTAGGATAGCTAAAATAAACTTCCACCTTATTGTATTATAAGCTTTAGAAAGATTTAACTTGAACATTAAATTTCCAGCTCTGCAAGGACGATCAATATCCAGAAGAAGCTCTTGAGTTAGAAGAACATTATCAGCTATATGCCTACTCTTAACAAATGCAGATTGATTATGGGAGATAATAAAGGGTAGAAGTTTTTATATTATGACCTCTAGAACTTTATTGGTAATCTTTGAAATAACCGTAGTAAGAGAAATTGGTCTGAACTTATCCCAGCTACTCTTAATATCATCTTTTGGTAAAAGAGTTATAGCAGAGATGACAAAATATTTAGGCATAGTGACACCTCTGAAGAAGCTTTGTACAACTACAATAACCTCCTTTTTTTTACTATAGACCAGGATTTGATGTAAAAATGAGAAGTAAAACCATCTGCACCTATAGTTTTCTTCCGATCAATAGTACTTAAAATCTTCCAAATTTCATCTTCAGAAGGAATATAAGTCAGATCAAGAGTGGAAGTAAAATGTATATCAACAACAAATAGAAAATCATCAAAAAGATTAAAATTACAGATATATGGAACATTCATAACTGCTAAAAATATTGTATTGCATTAAGTGAGATATGATCAGTATCATGTAACCAAGTACCATTACCATCCTTGATCTTAAAAATAACATTAGAATTCCTCCTATATTTAATACATACATGATAAAATTTTGTATTTCGATCCCCATCAATAAATCTCTTCATAGCAGCTTTTTGTTTGAAGAAATTTTCCTCATAATTAATTGCTTAAACCAGATTAGCATTAGCAGAAACAAGTTCTTCCTCAATAATAAGACCCAGAGCTACATCAGTTTATTCTTTAATAAGAGCTTTTTCAGCCTCATTAACTTTATTAGAAAGATCACAAAAAGCATTCTAATTCCAGGATATAAGCCGTTGAACCACTGATTTTTGGACAAACCAAAGTCTTTTCCAAGGAGCAAGAGTATCATTAGGAAACCATACAGATTTTAGATAAGAGAGAAAATCACAATGTTCAGTCCAAACATTAAAAAATTTGAATCTAGCCTGGGGTTTAGAACATGAAATAGAAAAAGAAAACAATAGAGCTCTATGATCAGAACAAGTATAACGAAGATGGGAGACCATAGAATATTGATAAGTATCTATCCACTGAGAATTTACTAGGAATCTATCCAATCTTTCATGTGACTTCCCTCTTTTTCAAGTATCTAAAGGATCTTGGAAAAGAAGTTCAACCAACTGAGTAGCAGTAATGTTATCAGAAAAAAGAGTTGTTTTTTTTTTTCTAAATCAATAGGTTTACCACACCACTTCTCATTAGGGTTTGCCACACTATTAAAATCACCACTAACTAACCAAGTCCCTTGAATAGTAGTTTCCAATGTTCTTAAATGTATTCAAAGCTTCTCTTTATCTTCTAGTCTACTACTAGCATAGATAATAGTAGCAGTAGTATCCAAATAATCCCACTTGAGAAGAACATTAAGAAATTGATCACGATTCACAATTACAAGATACTGAATGTATTTTTTGCAAAATAACCATATTTTGCAATTGGTATTAGAAACAATATCAAAATGAGAAAAAACTTCTAGTAATCTTTTTAGGAAGAGTGTGAGTAAGAGGTTCCAAAATAGCAAAACAAGAAAAATGATGAATTTTATTAATATTTTTAAGTCTCATCAAAGAATTAGAATTAGAGATTTCCCAGATGTTCCAACACATCATTTTGATCATAAATTTGAAGTTTTGGAGACTCTAATAGGTCTCTCGGGTAACTGTTTCTGACAAGGTTCTACTAAATTATCATTTAGCAGATTTTTTTAACTCCCAATTTCCTTTATGTTTCCTTCTACTTTTCTGAGCTTCTCAATTCTCCACCATAGAATGTCTCAGATGAAGTAAACAGTCATCAACAATATCTGTTTCATTTGAAGAGTTAGCAATAGCATAATTAATCCTTTTTGATATCTCAATGACAATATTAGAAGGTAAACAGGATGAAGTAGCTTGTTTTGTAACTGGATCAGTAATATTGTGAATATTTATTTGCAACTATGTTGGAATTGGAGAAGGAATATGTAATGTTATGGCTATAGGTTTAGCAATCAATGTACCATTCCTATTACTATTAATTTCTTGCAAGCCATCTCTTGCTTCCAATGGCATACCAACAGAATTCTACACATTATCAGTAACAATATTGATAATTATATCATCTTTTTGAATAGGAGTTTCCAGCTGAAGAGAAGAATGTGTCTGCAGTGGAATAGAAATAATATCAGAGGGAAAATTCTGCTTCTGAATAAGCTCTTCCTCTCTATTAGGAACATTGATATTCTTTTTCTGAGATCTCAAAGAAGAATTATGTCTATAACATCTTTCTTTAGTATGGCCAAACATTTTACAATGATTACAATAGAAAGCTTTTTGTTCCATCACAATGGATTGTCAGTAACCATTATGTTCAGTCCCTAGCTAAACTTCATCAATTTCAAGAAGAGTTATATCCCTTTCCACTAAGATTCAAGCAACTGAAGGTCGAGTTAAATTAAAAGTGGAAATATTCAATTTCATGGGTCTACCAAGAATAGATCTAATGGAGAATAAAACTTGATGATTAAAGAAAAGGAGTTTTAATCCAGGTAATTTAAACTAGATAAGGATAATAGGAGGTTCATGTGTAGGGTTGAAATGTGAAGACCATTTCAATATCTTCATTGGTGCTCCATCAATAAGAGCTGATGTATTGGAAAAAAATCTGAGCATAATAGGAGGTTCATGTGTAGGGTTGAAATGTGAAGACCATTTCAATATCTTCATTGGTGCTTCATCAAAAAGAGCCGATGTATTGGAAAAAATTTGAGCATAATCGTCTTCCCTTGAAAGATGAATCATAAAATGAAGGCCATTAAAAAGCCCTACCTTCGAGCTTCCCGCCATTTTGAAATCATCAAAGACTCTTCGAATAATATCCATCTTGGGATGTCCTAATTGAAATTTACCAATTAAGGTAAATTTGTAATTATCATTAGTTTATCATTATCAGACTCAGAGAAAACAATAGCATGTTTGCTTGCTTTCTTGGACCCTTTCTTGACAAAGATACAATCAGCCCTGCCAGGCATGGAATCATGGTAAAGTTGCGGGAAAATCTGTTTATCTCACAAAGAAGTACCCTGATCCTTGGATACTGCTAAAATGCACAGTACAACAATAATTCAGATTATATTTTACTTATCTTTCCTTACTTTGCAACAAAACCCAAAACTTGATCCTGAAGAAAAATAAGAATTTAATTTTTAATTTATATATATTGAGATACTATGCAAGTATACATATCGTTATCAAGTAATATAAGGCTTTTTTATTAAGCCCAGAATATTGAACCCACAGGGAGAATACGCAATATGCACTATTGAACACCAAACTTTCTATTTTTAATAAAAAGATAATTATCTAAACTAAAGATGATTTTTGCAGTAATGTAATTTAAATATTTTTGGTATTTTTAATATTTTGATTGAACAATAACAATTTAAAAAGAGAACTAGATTTTTTGTAGAAGAAAATCACTAAATATGAAAATATATTTCTTCTTGATATGAATCAGTAATAAGTATAGGAATTCATTTGTGAAAGTATGCAATTTGTGATGTGTCAAATATGAGCAATAATATTCTTTACCCTTATTTGAGATGCTTGTTGACCTCACTTTTGGTTGGGGTTTAGTTTTTCCTATTTAGTAGCCTGGGGTTTAGCCATAGGACTTTCCTATTTACAATTCTTAGAAAACTAGAAAAGGAACCCCTCACCATTAGAAATTCTAAATTTCTCTTTACTCAGCTTGAAGTTCAACATATTGGTCATAACCTCTAGCACTTAGTAGGTGGGATCACTATGGGGGAACTCAAGATGAGTCACCCTTAGGACTGTTGGACCTTAGGGTTGACCTTTGGTGTTGGTCTAGAGCTTAAGGCACTCACTTACACTCACAATCACTCACTACCCTAAACTTAGAATTTCTTGATTTTGGTCCCTTGATACTTTTTGGAGACTCATGTAGGTGGTCCCCTAAACCCATTAGCCCTAGACTAGGGTTTGGCTAAGATCACTACATAGAGGACCAAAAATAGGATTTCCATTAGTCCATGGCTTATTGATGGTGGTTGGCACTCCAACTCTACCAAGATACCCAACTTAGACTTTCGCCCCTAAACTCTCCCAAATTACCTAGATACCTTTGGGACCCTAAATTTGGCTAAAATTTTCATGTTTACCCAAAATACCCAAGTTTGTTAAAAAAAAATCATTTCAAACACCTTGAAAGACACCCAAACTACCAAAAATCCCCAAAATTGGCCAATTTACCAAAATACCCCCTCCTTAGCCCAAAATTCCAAAAATTCCAAAAAATACCAAAAATTCCTAAAACCTCCCAAATATTCCCAATTTCATTTTTCTAAACTATTACATGACCCGATTTGTTCAATTTGACCACTTTTGACCAAACCCCCAAATTACCCTTTAAAGGATCATATTTTCCCCAAATTACCTCAAATGTCTATCCAATTGGTCTCAATTTCCCCCAATTTAATTCTAAACTCAAATTCACCCTTGATGTGGCCAATCAAGACCAAATCCAAGCCCAATTGGTCCATGATTTGAACAAAATTTTGAGTTGAACCAAAAACCCAATTTTGGTCCTATGACTTTGTTCCACAAAATTGAACCCATGGCCTACTTCATTTGCCACAATTTGTGTTGAAAAATCTTCATAACATTCCTACACATCAAATTTGACCTTCAATTGGCCTTGGTAGAGCCCCAAGTTCATTTAATTTCAACTTAAGCCCAAAAATCCCCAATTTTGCCTCAAATTTGTCATGTCCTCAAACTTCACCAAATTGAGGGCCTTAATCCCAAAACTTCCACTCCATGTCTTCATAAAAAATCTTCACAACATCTCCCTTGATCATGTGGATCATTCAATTTGCACTTAGCCCAAGGCTAGCCCAACCTAGACCAATGTGTAGCCCAACATGCCTAAATTGACCAAATTTCAAAAAATCCCTCAAATTGACTCACCAATTGAACTCAAAATCACTTCAACCCTTCACCAAAGATCTTCATAACAATCATCTACACAATGTTGATCAATAAATTTGGTCAATTGACATGGCTAGCCTAGCCCAAATCCAACTTTTGATCACTTGGACCCACATTGAACCCATGCACTAAAGGTGGCCTAACTATCATAAATTCATCAAATTAATGACTCCACAGCCATGAATTGAACCTAGTGACCAGCCTAAATCCCATGAAACCACCTAAGCTAAGCCATTGATCAAAGGTCCCCTAAATCAAGGGATTTAATGCCATATATTCTTAAGCCATGGATATTTTTGCCAAAACAAAGCCTATAATCATTAAATTGTTGTAACATATTCCCCTGGCTCACCTGACCTCCCTAGCCACCTCCCCTGGCCGGCCGACCGACCTAGTGGCCGAAAAAATATCCAAACCGAGAGCCACTCCCATGGGATTAAACCCAATTCAAGCCTAGAGGCCACATCATCCAAATTGAAGCTTAGAGCCTCTCTGCCCTCCACCTAGGCAACACATTTCACCCCCCAATTGGCCATGACAGCAAGCCTAAGACCATTTTTATAAAATGCTACCATCCATGACCATGGAGAGAGAGCTGAAAATTCCTCTAAGAGACTTCCCCAAATTGATCCCAAAGCCTCTTTGAGACCTCCTCAGTGCAACCCAACCACCACATTGCTCTGAATCCCCTTGGTGGAGCTCAATTTTTTAACTCAAAATCTTGCTGGAGACAAGACAAATCTCTCCACGCCTCTAAACTCCACCAAACTCAAATGAAACTCACCCACACCTTCACAACATTGAAAGAAGCCAAAGCCCCATCAAATTCCCCTTCCATAGAGCCTCTAGTATAGAGTTTGATCAACACCTGAAATCGGCCTTGGTTGAATTTGGGTCTAGGCATTTCACCATAGCAAGAGGGTTAATCCATAGCTTCTTTGGACCCCAAAAAATGTGCCGAGACTCTCTGATCGAAGCTTCCCTTCTTAGAGCCAAGGTATTGAGTCTCTCTTCCTCCTGAGCCTATTTGGATTCTCCATTTGATTAGGCTTAATTTAATTGCACAATTACTGTATGGATATGTTCGTCTCTCTTAGACGAGTTGATAAGATCAAACCTAAGGTGATTTGGTTGAGTCTAGGCTGAGATCTTAGGGTTTTAGTGTGGACGGTCACATGATCACTCTATCGGGGATGATGACGGGGAGCCATCTGATTGCGCGTGTATTGGATAGACGGAGGAGATCGATCCGGACAGTGCTTCCTTACATGAATAGCGGGTCGAGTCAACGACTACGTGGATGGCGGCATCCAACCAGAGCTCGCCGCATTTGCTTTCGGAGCTGGTTAGGATACAGTCACTGCCACGCATTTAAATAGAAAAATAGGAATTTTCTTATTTAAATAAATAACCCTAGCTTTAAAAATTCATATCTTGATGTAGAAAAATTGTAAAAATAAAATAAAAATACCCTCTTGCTTAGTGAACAGAGGAGAACAATGTGGAAATGATTTGTAGTCCATTTGATGCATATTTTATTTTTAATTAATTAAACTTTGATTTGGATATTTTGATTCTACATGCATGTAGTAATATCACCATGGCTTAAAATTTTAGAATGTTATTGCCTCTGTCTTAGGGAACATCCTCTGATTTTTCCAAAGTTAGAGGAGGTCCCTAGACATAGATCCATATTTTTTAAGTTTATGTATATTATCTGCATAAATTAATCATGATAATTAGCATGTTGCTCAAGAAATTCCAAGAAAATTTTGGACCAGAGGACCCATTAGAAATAATTTTATGAGTTAAGTCATTAAGAATACACTTAATCTTCACCAACCTTAAACACAAATAAAATTAATTTTGAAAATCACAAACAACAAAATGACTTAATTTTTTATCTCCACTACTGTTTAGGATCCAGAGAACTCACCATAAAAATTCCAAAGTATTTTGAGTTCATTTGATAACTTAAGTTGATTTTTAAAGATAAATATCATTTTAGCACTTAAATGATTTAAAAAAAACCAAAATATAACTAAAAATTTTACAAAAACTTATTTTTTTAGTTCTCTGTGATCAAGGGTATTTTCTAAAAATAAAATGATATTTAAAATAAAAACTTGTTTTTTTAGCTTATTTTTAAATATTTAAATAATTAAAAATCACAAAAGTAATAAAAATCATGAAAATGTTCTAAATTACTTCCTAAGCACTTAGGAACAATTATGATATTTTTCATGATTTCTAAATAAAGATAATGAAATATAAAGCCTAAAAATAATTTTTAAATGCTAAAATGGATTTTCCTTAAAAATAATTCCAATAAATCAAATAAAACTCAAAAAAATTTAAAGTTTTATCCTCTAGGTTCTCTGATCTCAAGAAGATTTTTCAAAAATAAAGAACTTAATTTTCCCCATTTAAAATATTTTATATTACATAAATACCCCATAAATTAAAATAATTCTTAAAATTCAAATAATATTCAAAAAATCATGAAATTTAGTCCAAAGGCTTCCCTAGTCAAGGTCTACCTCCAGTAACAATTTCAAGGGATTAGAATTTACCTTGGTCAAGTTAGGAATTTTCTTTGCAAATCCTATTCTTGCATTAAAATAATTATATAAATTAAATTAAATTTTGAAAAATCACATTTAAGAATCCTATTTTTGCATGAAAATAATTATATAAATTAAATTACATTTTGAAAAATCACATTTTCTCATCTGATGTCTTAATTGTCCCATTAATGAGGTAGGATAAAAATTTCAAAGTCATTTGGATTAAATTTGATAAATTATGAAGTTTTAGAGCCTTAAGGGCAAAAATATAATTTTGGAAATTTAGTTTTAATTAACATTTAAGCTTAATTCAAGGAGGGAAATGGACAACCTCTGATCTAAATTTGAATGTTTGAAACACAACAGTTTGGTTCCTAAATTTCTAAATTTGAATGTTTGAACCAAACTCACTTTCTTAATTAAAAAGATAAGTTAATAAATTTCTAAATTATTAAAATTTGGAAGTTTATTAAAATAAAATGAACCTAGGACTTAGGGGTATGACATTTGAAGTCAATTATTAATCAATTTAATACCTCTATTTGATTTTTAAATGAAATTCAAATAATGAATCATGACCACCTAAAGCTTAACCTTTTCAAAACTAATTAAGACACTCACATAGGTCTTAAGGGCTTAGTAGTGACTTAGGCTAAATCAAGTTTCATTTAAATGAGGATTAGAAAAGTAAATAATTGAAAATTAGAACATCTTTCAAACACTACAAGCCCAATAATCTAAGTTAAATCAAGACTGATTAAATGAGGATTAGAAAAACAAACACAATTAATAAAACATCTTTCAAACACTACAAGCACAATTAGGACCAAAATTTGGCTAAGTGTTCCAATACCACTAACTTGCCTCTTTAAGGGTCTTCACCCGCATAATATTCAAAATTAAATTACAAATGATAATTACCTTACTCTTAGGGATAATTGATACATCAATGTTCATTGAGCATTCGGGTATTTATAGGATAAATTATTAAGTAACATAATAAGTTTAAATGGGCTCGGGGTTTTTCACCAGGTGATAAGAGGGCAGCATGGACCTGCATCTTCCTCTTAACTTGTTGGATACCTCAGAGAGCTACTAAGCTTATTATGCTTTACTTGACAAATATCATCCTTAATAAAATTAATAAGGAGCCACCAAAATATGACCTAGGGTTAGGTAGTTCATCAAAATTTTACTTCCCCATTTCATATAAACTGCCTTAACATGCCTTTTGAGTTTCAAGTGGTGGAACGAGAATACTCGCCAGGTACGCTTTTATAATTTTTAGCGTTGTCTTTCTTGTACTTTCATTTTGTACTTTTATACCTGTAAATTTGCATGCTAAACAACAATGTCACCCTGCATGAAAACCAAAACCAAAACCAAAATAAAAACTAAAATCAACCAAAATAAAAATCACCTCCACAACATTCAAAATATAAAACAACTCAAAATTTAATCACAAACATCAAAAAAATAACAGCTACAACTAAATTAAGATGTCTCTATTGGATGATCGGGAATCCCTTGGAGAAGGTAATTCGCCACAACATTCAAAATATAAAACAACTCAAAATTTAATCACAAACATCACACAAAACCCGCTACAACATTCAAAATTCTACAACATTCAAAATATAAAACAACTCAAAATTTAATCACAAACATCACACAAAACTACAACGCTACAACATTCAAAATATAAAACAACTCAAAATTTAATCACAAACATCATACAAAACCACAACTGAACATGCAAAATATAAAACAACTCAAA
The DNA here is from genome assembly GCA_002079205.1 of Phalaenopsis hybrid cultivar. NCBI lineage: Eukaryota > Viridiplantae > Streptophyta > Magnoliopsida > Asparagales > Orchidaceae > Phalaenopsis > Phalaenopsis hybrid cultivar. The sequence goes on from JXCR01082398.1 coordinate 163,796, forward strand.
ATTTAATCACAAACATCACATAAAACTACAACTTCCGACATTCAAAATATAAAACAACTCAAAATTTAATCACAAACATCACACAAAACTACAACTTCATTAAATTAAGATGTCTCTATCGGATGATCAGGAATCCCTCGGAGGAGGTAACCTACGGTTGCTAACGAAAAAATATAAAACAACTCAAAATTTAATCACAAACATCACACAAAACTACAACTTCAACTATTCGAAATATAAAACAACTTAAAATTTAATCACAAACATCACACAAAACCACAACTTCAACTAAATTTAAATATAAAACAGCTCAAAATTTAATCACAAACATCACACAAAACTACAATTGCAACTAAATTAAGACGTCTCTATCTGATGATCGAGAATCCCTCAGAGGAGGTAACCTACGGTTGCTAACGAGGCTTCCCACAGTCTTGATGATCGGGAATCCCTCGGAGGAGGTAACCTACGGTTGCTAACGAGGCTTCCAATGGTTTAAATGAAATCAAAATTTAATCACAAACATCACATAAAACTACAACTTCAACTAAATTAAGATGTCTCTATCGAGGGAATTCCTCGGAGGAGGTAACCTACGGTTGCTAATAAGGCTTCCCACGGTCTAAATGAAATTATGGAACTCATTAAGTTGAGTTTAATAAGTTCATTTGGACTAAGTCGGTCTAAATGAAATTATGGAACTCATTAAGTTGAGTTTAGTAAATTCATTTGGACTAAGTGTAACGAGGCTTCCCAAGGTCTAAATGAAATTATGGAACTCATTAAGTTGAGTTTAGTAAATTCATTTGGACTAAGTGAATCCAAATAAAAATAGTGATGCCGGAACGAGGGAACCGTAGGATCCTAACCGGTGTCGCTCAAATCAACTTTAATATGCCCTCACTATCGGAATGAGGGAACCGTAGGATCCTAACCGGTGTCGCACTAATCAACTTTAACATGCCCCCATAATATTTAAAGAAATTCAACCATAGGGCCACCTGATTTGACATCATAACTTGACACACTAGAAAAGTCAAACTCGTTACAGCAAGGAGCTTGGAGATAGCATGGTGGGCAGCACTACCATCTTCAACAGCAAAACCTGTCTTCCCCAACTAAACCAATCTTCCTTCCTTAGATATAAACAACAAAGCCATAAGACTTTGAGGTTTCTTTCTTGTGCAACGTAAATCCTCACCTTATCTTTAGGCCTTTGTATAGCCCTGTTATACAATATAAGCCCTAACTCGTCTTAGGATTCTGAGGTTTTCGTTTGTCACTACCTAAATCCTCATATCTTCCAGGGTATTTGTGTGATTGTTTCACACGAATGTAAGCCCTAACAAATAAAATTGAAAGAACGAAACACCTAAATATTTCTCCTCAAAACTTAAGCCAAACATTAGGATAGCTTGGGAAGTCACCGAGGTTCTCCTCTGGATCCATGACTCCCCTAGTTCTTCCTCCTTTGGACTCTACAACAAAATGTTCCAAATTTAAACCAATCCTCTTTCACACCTCTACGTCTGATCTCATTGAAAAGTTATACCCTTTGAAACTCCTTGAAGTTAATATCTCTTTATTTTATCGAGAGTCTTATTAGGTGACTTTGGTCATTTAAGAGGTAATTAACTATAGGGGCTTGCCCTTATAAGAAGCATGTCTGAACCCCGCTTAATATAAAACCTATTTAATTCTTTATGTTAAATAGGAGAACTTGTTGGCAAATCAAAAGGTTTTGCAGATGAAACGGATGTCATATATCCTTTAGTTTATTTGATTGAGTCTCATCCTCAAGTTTTGTGTTTATCCTTTGGGATAGATACAGGACTTGAGGTATAGTGCTTTTTCATTTAAACTTCAGAGTTTTTTTAAAAAAACTATATATATATATATATATNTTTCGATTCCGGTGACCGACAACTTCTTACGGGCAACTCCGTCCAACAAAAAATAGCGTCAACAATACTATAAAGAACATTAGCTAATTTGAAGTTTGAATAGTTCTGAAGGCGTGCTAGGCAGGGAAGATACTGACTCTCACTCTAGAGTTCCCTTGGTTCTCTCCACCTGGGGACTAACATCTCGATCAGAACCTAAAATAATAAACCTAGTTATAGGCTTTAACCTGTCACTTTAAAGTCCTCTAACTCTACACCCTTCAATGAATATTTCCCTATATATTTTCACTCAATCATATGAATAATATTATCATTCATATAACCTCATGTGATTCTTTCCAATTGTTGACTGAGACAATACCAGCCCGGTTCGTACATGTTCTCACAACAAATTTTAACACTTGGATTGGTGAAATTAAGAAGTAAATGAAGTGCAAGGATTTAAATCATCACAACATCTTCCATCATTGAAGATTAATACTTTCCACAACTTCCGTCCAAAACTTAATACTTATCATTTTAATAAGAAAGATAAAGAAAACCACTCGAAATCCATGAAGAAAACAAAACAATACTTTTGTTTAACAAAAGAAATCATTGCCAAACCAATAACAAGTCTCAATTAAAACTAAAAGTAGTCTCAAAACAAAAAGATAAAAACTCATCTCAAGTCCTCCACTAAACTCTTGAAGTTCCTTTGATTCTCTTCCCTTTACAATCACTCAAAATAAATAAAATAACAAAAATGATAAATAAAAGTAAAAATGGTACCTGAAAAATCTGTCCAAACTAACTTCCCAAATGAGAACTTTCACTACTTTCCAAAACTTTCAGGACTCTTTTCTAAGTCTTCTCTTCTTGCTTTTATAATTTTCCAAAAGGTGTCTTGGTTTCTCTTCAAAATATGTCTAGATTTGATGCATTTCCCTAAGAGATGCATCCTTTCATGATAATTTTCGTCCATGGTGGTTATAACCACCTATTAAGCCAATGAAGCCTAAAAAACCTCTTCAAAATTTACAGAAACTGAATTTAATCGTCCAATAACTGTCATTGGTGCTTAAGTGCAGGGCCTTTGGAGCTTAGGCACGACCTTCTCTGTTTAACCAGCGCTTAAGTGCCGAATCTGGCGCTTAGGCGCCAAAACTCTTTTACACATTTTTCATCTTTTTGCTCCAAATTTGATCCTTTTTCACTCCTTTAAGCATTTTTCACCATTTTTACATGTATCTGCAAGAAAACACAAAAATACGTTCCATTAAATCGCAATATCTCAAAAATAGAAATAAAAATGTGTCTAAAAATACTATATATTTTAGGTGTATCATACCCCAATTGATCTGCCAACTATATCAGCAAGCCCTTCCCAGTATATTTTGGGTTAGCCATAGATAAATCATGTGCCATAATTTCCAAAGAATAGAACCAACAACCAAAAAATGGGGTAGACAATAAATACAAGAAATAAAGATCAGTAAGAATGTTATCTCCCAAATTCAATAGAAAGTGAAACCAATGACGAATTGGAATCCAAAATTCCCAGCAAAACCAAAAAACAAAGAAAGCAATGAAGATAATAATAAGGTTTTTGTTTCATGACAATCTTCTGCCAGTGTCCCTCCTCAATGGACCGTAGCCAAATCTCCTCTACCTTAGGGAGAGTGATATCCCTCTCCACTAATATTCTTGCTACTAAAGGTCTAGAGAGTTTAAAAGTAGGGAAGCCCATCTTCAATGGTCTTTTCAAAGCAAGTCCAATTTTGAAGAGGACCTTATGATTAAAAAAGTGTAGAGGAAGCCATGATATTTTGAACTAAATAGGAACAATAGGGGGCTCCTTGCTTGAGTCAAATTTGGGGGTCCATTTAACTATCTTCATGGAGATTCCATCCATAGAGACTATTTGCTTAGAAAATAGTCATGCATAATCCTACTTCAAAGCCAATTTGATCGTAATCTGTCGACCATCAACCAACCCCAAATTCCAAGCACCAGTGAAAGGAAAATTTTCAAAAAACCTTCTAAAAATTACCATATTGGGGTGTCAAAGCTAGAATTTGCCTATAAGGATAAATTTGCAATCATCCTTCAAGGTAACTAGATCCTCCTCCTTGTAATATATATATATATATATATANTATATATATATATATATATATATATATATATATATATATATATATTAAAGAGCAGCTCATGGCTCCTTACACGTTAAAAGTACAAAAGGTTACAAATTGGGGGAAGGAGAGTGGATCCCCGTCTAAAAGCAAAAGAAAATACAATAAAGTCCTAGGGGTTCCAATCTCCACAGTACAACTCCACTTGAAAATAAAAGAAAAGCTTAAAGGTAAGTAAAACCCAAAAATACATGTATTCCCACAAAATGTATACCAAAAAGTAAAATTATACCCAAAAAGGACATGTACACCAAAACCCAAATTGTCAGTATGCGAGAACTGCAAAAGAGTAGTAGAGGCCTTCTGAATGGATAAGTAACACATTGATGGACTACTGAAACCTGCAGAAATTAAAATAGCCCTATTACAATAAAAGAAGTGATTACAACATAATAGAATCTTCAAATCCTTAAAGGCATTGCAAGGTGAGCTATAAAGAGTCTCATTAAAGTGATGATCCGCGGACCAAAATAGGTTTAATCTCCCAACTAACATAAAATAAAAGAGGCAGATAGTAAAGTTTATCCCTGTCCTGAAGTCCTACATTAAAAATCAAATTTGAGAGCAGAAAAATCCATAATAAAGAGTGCATATCATGATCATTCTCCCAACCAGTGATATCAATTCGAAAATAGATAATCCGTGAGAAAGAGTGAGCCAGAGAAACATGGCCATATAAAGATAGCCAATCAAGCAATACCAATCTCCTAATCTGTAACCAGCAACTATAAATTGAACCCACCAAATCCTTCCAAAATGGGTGGACCAAAAAAGTCCTACCAGCAAAGTATAAAATATAAGTGTTGCTATCTCAAATCAAGTCAAACTCATTACTGTGTCCAGAAAACACATCCATTAATTGATAATGCAGAAGAAGATAGGCAAGCGTAGAACTCATATCCCCAGAGGAATAATGAGTCATAGAGGAAGCACTGTAATGGGTCCAAGTATATCTATTCACCAATTTATAATAATTAACCAAGAAAATCTCAGTCTGCAAAGACTGACCAAACCAACAAATAAAGCCAACAAGAGTTATCAAGCAAAGGCCAAAATCGAGGCCCCCACACCCAAAACATAGGAAGTAAATAGAAGTAGAATTCCCAATATCAAAGCAGCAGGTTCTTCTAAGATAAGCCAAAAACCAAGGGCCCAACAAAAAAAATGACTTCATGCTTAAAAACCCAAAATTTCTAGCCAAGTAAAAGCTCTAGCAACATCATCAAAAGATGCAAAAAAAGGCAATCCAAAATAACCAATACAAAAAGAAAATCAATTAAGGGGGCAGCACCTTAAAAATGATACTCATAATATAAGAGCTGTTATCACCAATCAAGGCAGACTCACTACTATGTCCAGAAAATACGTTTGTTACTAGATAAAGCTAAAAAAGGCAGGCAAGAGCAAAAGTCATATGCTCATGGGAGTAATGAATCATAGAACAAGAAATGTAATGGGTCCAATTTATAGTCGAGGCCCCAACATGGGAAGTACCAATTTATAATAACAAACCAAGAAATTCTTAGTCCTCAAAGACTGTCCATACCAATATATAAAGCCAGCGAGTTCGTTCAAGTTAAGCCCAATGCAAAGACCCCAACAGTCGAGGCCCCAACATGGGAAGTAAATATAAGGAGTCTTCCCAAGCTCTAAGCAACAAGTTCTTCCATGATAATCCCAAAACTGAGGGCCCAACATCCAAAACATGTGAAGAAAAAATAAAATGGCTTCCTGCTTAAAACCCCAAGATTTCTGGCCAAATAATAACTCAATCAACATTTTAAAAATGAACATAGAGGGAATCCAAATCATTTTGAATAAGTTTATGCAAGTATGATGGAGGGGTATCTCCAACAGTAGCATTTTGTAGCTTCCATTTGGCCAACCAATCAACAACCTGATTCCCTTCTCTATAAGTAATAGAGTATAATATGTTGAGACAATGCCTTTCAATAGTATACCTCATTCTTTTCAGCAAATCTAAAATATACCAAGGTGGTTTAATCTTAGCCACAAGAATGTTAAACATGATTTCAGAATCAGTTTCCATTGCAATGCCATTTAAGTTTAAAGAGGTAATAATATGAAGAGTAGCTAGCACAACATAGGTCTCAGCCTTAAGTGTGGAGTTGGCAATACAAGGTGAAGCAAAGTATGCAATACATCTACCAAAAGCATCTCTGATAAGCCATCCCATACCCGTATGCGCATTTAATCAAAATGGGTTTCCTACCCTTGGCCACAGTAGGAGAGGCATCCTGTCCAAAGATGGACTTTCTGGCCTTTTTAAAATAAGCAACCACTCAAATGGAAGTGGTATAGGGGCTGTGACCCGTTGCTTCATATTTTTTATTATTTCTTGCCATCCAAATAAACCATAAGATAATAATAGGAAAATAGAAGTGCTTGCTGAAAGAGGGTTCAAAACCCTTCCAAATCTCAATAACTATTCTGAAATTTAGATTAGTGGGCCAATGGATACCAAAATAGCACCCAATACAATGAAAAACTTCTTTAGCAAACACACACTCAAAAAATAGATAATTAAAAGATTCACCACCATTTTTACAGTTGTAACAGTAAGAGGCAAGTTTAAGCTTGTTCAACTTAAGTATATCATCAAGAGGGGGCAACTTATGAAAGTATTGCCAAAGGAAAAAATAAATAGATGGAGAAATAAGTTTATGCCAAATAAAAACATGCAATTTACATGGAGTAAAGGAATGTAAGTTAGAGTAAAGCCATTTCGTGACAGAAGTGCTAGCATGATTCTTCCAAATATGAAGAGCCTTATCTTGAGGTTTAATAAGAATTTTAGCTATAGCAGGAGCAATTTCACCAAATAAGGAATTCAACATATCAAGATTCCATTCACCATTAATCCAACAATCTGAGACCAACAAATTGACATCATAATCTTGAGCAGGCAAATTAGAAAATTTAGAGAGACCCCAGTCATCCTTCTAAAATGAAATACTACCATCACCAATATCCCAAAACATGAAATGAGAAGATACATCACACACAGCAATAATAGCTTTGCAAAGTCTCGAATCCCCCACTCTCCAATTGACAGTTGAAGGGTGGGAATTTTTACAATATTTATGATGCATAAATTTAGCCCATAGAGACTCTCATAGCCAAAATTTAAACCAAAGTTTACACATGTTAATATCAATAATATGCTGCAAACTTTTAAACTCAAGCCCACCAGCACTAAGAGGTTTACAAGTATAGTGCCAAGTAGTCTAATTTTTGGTAGATCTGGTGCCTTTCCAAAAAAACTTATTAAAAATATTTTCAAGATTCTTTTGAGTGCTCTTTTTGGTTTTAAGAACTTGCATCATATAAAGAGGGAGTGTGCAAAGAACACTTTTCAACAAAGTGAGCCTACCCCCGTTAGAAAGGAAGTTATTTTTCCAATCATTTATTTTGAGTTTGACCTTATCAATCACCTCATCCATATGAGATTGCCAAGTTCTACCTCTAAGAATGTTGACCCCAAGGTACTTCATAGGAAGCTTAGAGATTTTACGACCAGTTAAGTTAGGAGCTCAAGCAAGGGTGTTAGGTGGAGCAACTTTTTCAAGATACATGGAGCACTTAGCCAAGTTGAACATCATCCCAAAGGAATTTTGAAAATATATTAACAAAGTCATGGTAGCTTTGATGGCACTTTTGCTAGCATTTAAAAACAAAATGGCATCATCGGCATAAGCAAGGTGGCTTATAACAATTTTAGACTTGTGGGAGAATTGAAGATAAGGACGCTTGTGATGCAACTTATTAGTAAGTCTGGAAAAGTAATCAAAAGCAATTATGAAAATAATGGGAGAAAGAGGATCTCCCTGCTTGATGACCCTACTGGCAGAAAAGAAACCACGAGCTTAACCATTAACCATCACACTATAGCTATTACCGGACAGCCATCTCTGTATGAGAGAGCAGAAATCCTGTTTAAAGCCTTTAGCTTGCAGAATATTGAGAATGAAGTCCCAGCTAATAGTATCAAAATCTTTCTTTATGTTCAATTTGAGGACCATGTTGCCCCCTTTGCACTTTTTGTCCAACTCCTCAATCTTTTCTTGCGCTAAAAGAATATTATCAGTAATGTCCCTACCCTTAATAAAAGCAGACTGTTGTTCAGCAATAATATGAGTAAGATGAGGATGCAATCTGTTAACAATAATCTTACTCATAACTTTTGAAATCATAGTGGTGAGAGATAGAGGGCAAAAATTATCCCAAGTGATCTTATCATTGCTTTTTAGAATAAGAACTATCATAGCAGAGGTAAAATATTTATTAGGATTATTACCAAGGAAAAAACTTTGGATAACAAGAATAACTTCCTTCTTTATGACCTCCCAAACATGTATGTAGAAAGCAGAAGAGAAACCATCAGAACAAATGGATTTGAAGGCATTCAAGGTTTCCTGCTCATCTAGAGGATAAACCAAACTAAGATTATTAGTATAATCATACTCATTCTCAAAGTAAGTGGGATTTATATGCATAGTGTGAGAAGAAGTGTGAAAGAGTTCAGTGAAAAAGCTAACAGTACTATCACCAATCACATTCATATTAGTTAAAAGACTCCCATCAGCCTTTTTAATTTTTAAACTGTTATTGATGTTTCTTCTATCCTTAAGAGTAGCGTAAAAATATTTAGTGTTTCTATCCCCTACAATAAAAGAAGAATCATTAGCTTTCTGATTAAGCAAATTTTCCTCTAAAGCAATAGAGCCCAATAATGCTAGATGAGCTTGAGCAACAGTGCCCATCAGATGAGGGGGAACATCAAGTTGAGCTTCCAGGGAATCAACTATATTCTGAGCATCCTGCACTTTTTTATGAACATTACCAAAGACTTGGTGATTCCATTTAATGAGGTGAGCAGTAACTTTCTTATGCAATTGCCACAAGGAAAACTAAGGAGTCCCACTGCCATCGTACCAAATCAAGAAAAGAAGCATGTGAAGTCCAAACATTAAGAAAATTAAAATGAGATATGGATGGCTTGACAGTGAATGCCAAAGTAAGCAAAATAAGATTATGGTCAGAGGTAACATGACTCAAATGTTGCACCTTTACAATAAGAAAATGACTTATAAAAGCTGAATTAGCCAAGAAATGATCCAATCTCTGATAAAAAAAACCCCTCCTCCAAGTATAAGGAGATCCAGTATAGCCCAAGTCATAAAAACTTGCATTATACAGAGTTAGAAAATCTATTAATAAGGGCTTGCTCAACTCTGCCACCTCATTTTCTTTCCATCGGCTTCATGATCATATTGAAATCCCCACAACCAAACCAATTCTCATTGATGATACTTCCCATTAACTCAATTTTATACCAAAGTAAGTTAATAAAAGTGCCCCACCCCTGAAAACCATAAAAAAAAATTGGAGTGAGAACATATTGATCTTCATCTTCAATAATTGAAAGAGTGACAGTGGGCTTCTAGAAAACCCAAATTTTGTTGTTAATGTTGCAGTGAGAACGATAGCCTTTAAATTTATTCAGAATTCTGTGTTTATTAACATGAACCAGAGGTTCCAAAATAACAAAAATGAGTAATTTGTGAACCCTACACAAGTTTTTAAGCCTATTAAGGGAGTTAGGGTCTGCCACTTTCTTAATATTCCACACCATTATGTTAATCATGATGACGTGGGTCAACCCTTCTAGAAGATCTAATATAGTTGACCAACTGTTCTCCATCTGAGTGATAAGTACCTTCATGAATAATGTTACTTACGTTAAGTGTAGATAGCTCAATGTTACGTTTAGCCTTTTTCTGTGAGTGAATTTTGCACTTTCCATTCATTTTCCAAAGTTGAAGTAGCATTATCAAGAGCAGTATTTATATCAACTAATTTAGAATGATTTCCAACTATAGGAGAATGAATCATGATACTAGGAAGAGTAGATTGTTCATTATCTTTGGTGTGTCCTGCAAGAGAAGAGTGTTCATTATCAGTGTTTGCTACCATAGACTCCTCTGTGATTGTTTATTCATCAGGCCCCGTAAGAGGAAAGTGTCTATAATACACATTATCATTATGTATGTGTGAATTTTCATCTAACTCCCCATTGCCATTAATCTGCATAAGTTTAAGTGTAGCATCATTAAAAATGTGAGACATCAGTTCCTAGATGCCCATCATTAGTACTCAATTGTTGAGGTATGGCTTCAATACAATTATTTATAGTTCCTGTAACCAAAGTTTGCAAATTAGAAGTAGCATTAGTAGCAAATTTTCAACTAAATCATTCTCATTTTCAGCACTAGGTGGAGCATCATGCTCAGTATTTTTGATAGTTTACATAGCATTATGAGTATTTCTGAGTTGGGGATTCAATCGAAAGCAAGAAGTAGTTTGATGCCCAAACATTGAACAACGAGTACAGTAAGCCGAATGGCTTTAAATTCCAATAGGCTGCTAATAACCTTGATGTTGCAAACCTATCTAAATTTCATTACAGAAATGCTGAGTAATATCTCATTCAACTAATATACGTGCTTCAGATGGTCTTGATAAAGTGAAAGTAGCATGATCCATTTTCAAAGGCTTCCCATATGCACCAACAAGTGATAAAAGCATTTCGTGGTTAAAAAGATGTAATTTAAGCACTAGAAATTGAATCCATGCCAGAATAATAGCTTTAGGATCAAAATGAATAGACCATTTCTGAAATTTCATCAAACTATTTTCCACCCACATGAACCTTTTAGCAAAGAGACGAGTCTAATCCTCATCATTAGCTAATTGTATAAAAATATGTCTACCATCAATGGTACCAACCTTCCACCAACCTTTTAATTTTAACATTTCAAACTCTCTCCTTATGATCTCGACCTTAGGAATGTCATAAGTAAATTTGCCAACTAGAGCAAGACAGCAAGAAGAGGCAAGAACAGAAGTTTCATTCTCAGTAACATAAAAAGCAGGTTTACGATTTTTTCCCTGATTTTTTGATCAAAGTATAATCTACACCAACATTTAGAGTATCATGAAAGCTTTGTGAAAAAAATTCAGAGGAAGTTGCAGACAAAGTACCACCTCCGTCTAAAATGGTATCAACAAACATTCAAGAAATTGAAGGCATATTAGAAATGTGAAACCCAAGGAAAATGAGGAAAACTCAGAAAGCTCGGCAAATGAGAGAAAACATAAGTAAAAAAACTCAATAGAAGATGTTGGAAGGATCTCACCAGCCGACCGGAGAAATCCCATCCTTAGACGTCGGAGATCGCCTAAAAGACGCCGCGAATCCCTAACCCTAGCAATGCTTCCATCACAACATTTATGAAAATTATATATATATATATATATATATATNGATTTTTCTAAGAGATTGGCTTCTGTTTGTTACATTTTCCCTTGCTTTACTGAAGTGGAACTGGTTTTTCTCGCTTCCCGAGTTTTTTGGTTTTCAGATTTTTACACGAGTTACTATTCCATTGCCTAAGTTCTTTTGAATTTGGGTTCCTCTGAAGTAGATTGATTTTAGTTATGGTTGAAGTCAATCTTATTGATGTTGAAACCAACTCTCAATGGACTAAAGGCACATAGACTGGTGTGGTGGGTATGGGGCATGATCCTTTGCAAAATGCTAAACCTTTGGTGTTCCCCCAATCTTTTCATGATGTTGTTGTGGGGAAGGACCCTTGTCCTCTTATTAACCCTTTATCTGTAAGAGATGTTAAACCTGATATTTATTACAAGGAGCAGGATCTAGTTACCTTGAAGGCTGATTGCAAATTCATCCTAATAGGCAAATTCCAGCTTGGAGACCCCAAGATGGATATTGTTAGAAGGTTTTCTGAAAATGTCCCTTTCACCGGTGCTTGGAAGTTGGGGTTGGTTGATGGTCAACACATTATGATCAAATTGGATTTGGATGAGGATTATGCATGACTACTTTCCAAGAAAACAGTCTCTATGGATGGAATCTCTATGAAGATAGTTAAATGGAACCCAAAATTTAACCTAAGAAAGGAGCCCCCTATTATTCCTATTTGGTTCAAACCACCAGGGCTTCCTCTACACTTTTTTAATCATAAGGTCCTTTTCAATATTGGACTTTCTCTAGGAAGACCATTAAAGATGGACTTCTTTACTTTTAACCTCTCTAGACCTTCAGTAAGAAGAATATTAATGGAGAGGGATATCACTCTCCTTGTGGTAGAGGAGATTTAGCTAGGGTCAATTGAGGAGGGACACTGGTAGACGATTGTCATGGAACAAATACCTTATTATTATCATCATTGCAGAATGTTTGGTCATACATCTGACAGATGTTATAGGTCGCACCCCAATACCAATAAAAAATCTATAAGTTCTAAAGAAAATGGAGCTACTATTGTTGCTGATAACAAGGCTCCTGGGAGTCTTGTTGTACTGAATCAACCTCTTAATGTTGGAGCAATCAGAAGTTGCAAATTGAACCCTCTAAGGAGATCCCTGCTCTTGCACCCTCTAATGGTTTTGAAGATGGGGAATGTAGTATTGTAGTTCCTTCTCCTCCCATTACAATTGTGAATGAAAAGGCTTTAGGTTCTAATTCAAACACTCCAAGGGATTCTACAAGACCATTTGTTGAGATGATGGTAGAAATGCACCAATTAATGGAAAAAGATAAGCAAGTTCAGAAGGCAAAGAAGAAAAAAGAAATCCAATTTGGAAGAGAAGAAGCTGATGATAGATATCCCTACCCACAATATTAGTAGCTCTCAAACCTCTCAAAGGAAGTCCCCTACCAAACCTACTAGAGGGAGAACTAGATCAAGGTCTCAACCATCCCGTCACCCACCTTCTCAACATGATTCATTTTCATTATTAAAATATTAGGGCCATTTCTCTCCCCTCTTCCATGAAAAGAATTTTACATCTCAACAAAAAAAACATAAACTTTGGTGCATTTTCATTTTAGAACCAATGGTTCATATCAATCCACAACATATCATCTCTAAGTTTTTTGGGTTTTCCCACTTTTCTAACATAAACAATAAAATCTGAATTTTTGTAGAAAAAAGGTCACTTGGGACATTCAGCTTGACCGTCCTCAATTTGTCCACATGTATTTCAAGACTAATGGACACTGGGTTTGCTACCTTTGTCTATGCAGGTTGCACCAAAACTGATAGAAGGGAGCTCTGGTCATGTTTGCATAATATCATGATACAATGGCTTCTTGTTGGCTAGTGGGTGGTGATTTTAATTGCATTGCCGCATTTTCTGAGAAGACTGGTGGAAGAACCCCTAATTTTGCTAAAAATGAATTTATTTTGTGATAGTATCCTTCAGGGTGGTCTGGTTGATATTGGCTTCAGGGGTCTTGATTTTACTTGGAAAAGAGGGACTATCTAGGAGAGACTTGACAGGATTTTGGTCAATGATCTTTGGTGTCAGCACTTCCTTCATACTTTTGTTGCTCACCTAAGTCCTACAAGTTCTAACCACTGGCCTCTTTTGATCTTTATTACTTCTCTTCTCCTGTCAGTTCTCCTGCATACTTTAGATACCTTAATATGTGGTTTGACCACCCTTCTTTTCTTCATACGGTGATTGTCTCATGATACACTTCTAAGCTTTTGGATCCTTGGTCCAAACTTATCTATCTTCATTTAAAGATTAGAAGAGCCTTGATAGCATAGGGTTGGAATTCCTCTGGAGATGTTTTCACTGCTTTGGATTCTGTTGAAAAGGAAGTGTTGGAGTTGGAGAAGGTTGAGGTGGCAGATGTTGGGGAGGAGAATTTGTTGTTAGCTGCTCAGGAGAAGTTAATCAATGTTATTGAAAGACAAGATAAATTCCTTAAACAAAAAGCTGCTATCAGTCACTTTAAGGATGGGGATAGGAATACCAAGTTCTATCATGCTTGCATAAAGTATAGAATACAGTGTAATACCATTCATAACATTCAAAATTCTGAAGGAATCTGGCTTTCTAAAAATATAGCTATTTCTCTAGATGCAGTTTCACATTTCTAGTTGATTTTAACTCAACCTTCTACTCAAAGGCTACCTATAAACAACACCCACTTCATTCAAGAGAGCTCCTACACCTCTAATCTCATTCTTGCTCACCTTCCTGCTGAACTTGAAATTTGGCAGGCCCTTCAATCAATTGATAGCTCCAAAACTACTGGACCTGATGGATTTACATCAGATTTTTATAAAAAATCCTTGGGTATCATTAAAGGTGAGGTGGTTTCTACTATTTAAAGTTTCTTACAAGGCTCTTCCATCCCTAATTACTTTTATGCTTCTAGTATTGTATTTATCCCTAAATCTTCTGATTAGAAGAATTGGAATGAATATAGACCCATCAGTCTCACTTTTGTTATCAGTAAACTCATCAGTAAGAATATTGTTTGCAGACTCCAACCTCACGTTATAGACATATCTGTGAAAATCAATCTGCCTTTGTCATGGGTAGATCTATTACAGATAATGTGCTTCTTGCTCAATAGCTCCTCCTTGATTTGGATAAACCTTGTAGTGGTGATAATCTAATCTATAAATTAGGTCTCAGGAAAGCTTATGACAAAATCTGCTAGGATTTCATTCTTGAGACTTTATCTGCCAAGGGCTTTTCTTCTAAATTTTGTAATCTGATACATAGGTGGCTTAAGGATAATACTCATTATGTCCTTATTAATGGACAAGCTTAGGGAACTTTTACAGCTTCAAGGGGCTTAAAATAAGGGGACCCTCTATCTCCCACAGTGTTCACACTGGTCCTTAACTTTGCACTAAAATAATTATAATAAATAAAATATAAATAAAGAAAAGAAGATTTTATTTCTCTGAGTTTTTTGAACTTAGAGAGACTAAAGAAAAATATAAAAAGTAATTTTTGAATTTAAATTATATTTTCTATTTAGTTAATCACCAAAATAAATAAATAATTGTAGTAATTAAAATATAATTCAAAAATTTATGAAATTTGGTCAAGTGGTCCTCTGACCTAGGTGATCTTCTAATATTTTTTTCTAAAGATAAACTTTGCTTTGATTAATGAAAGATAATAACAATAAAAATCTCTATTTTTTAGCTAAAATAACTATTTAAAATTAAATTAAAATCAAAATTTTATAATTTCACCTTTGATATTTTAATTAACCCATGAGTGGGTTACCAAAAGATTTCAAGGTCATTTAAGTTGAATTTAATGAATTAAGATGTGGAAAGCCTTAAAGGAAAAAGTGTAATTATGGGATTTTGATGCCCTAATTAAAATTTAGGCTATGTCATTGGGTAAATGAGCAATATTGATCATAATAAACTTTATTAGATGTTTGAAACATGAAGGGTTAAGAGGTAGAAACTAATTCACCACTTTTCTACAACAAGGGTAAAATTGTAATTTTCCTAAACTATTGTGACTTTGAAGTTAACCTAGTTAGATGATCCTAGTGTAGAGGGTTTGGATTAGGAAGATGATAACTAACTCATTTAAAGCCCCTCTAATTGGTTATTAGATGATGTGTGCAATCTTTTAATGAGAATTAAATCTACTTAAATCAACATCCTTAATTATTATAAATTTATTCAAAAGAAAAACTTAATAGCTTAGTTATTAATTACGTATGATTTGAATTTGCATACTGAGGTTTAGAAAAGAGAAAAATAATTAATCATGAATACCTTTAAAACACTACAAGCCCAACTCTAATCAAGCACAAGGTCTTTAATGATTCAGTTTACTCTTATGAGCCCCCACTCACATAATTATTAAATAGAACATCAAATGAATACCTAAGTACCCACTCATGGGAAAACTAAAACATCAAGGTTCATTGAGCATAGGATAAATTAATTACCATTGAACCTAAATTTAACTTTAGGCGATTAATTTAAAACATTATACGTTCAAATGAACTTGAAATGGTTTAAAGGGTTTAAAAGTTTCTTAGGGTCATGCCCGAACACTTTAAGAATGTTTTAGATATTTTGAAGGACAACTCAACTTATTATGCTTTGATCAAGAAAATCATCCTTAAAACTTTAGGGGCCCACCAAGTTATGCATTGGGACCCATTAATTCACATAAATCAATAGAAATGCCCTACACTACTTATCCTACATTATTGATCCAATGCTCAAGGATTTGAGTCTTCTCTAATGTATTTAAATCCTTGTGAGCAACTAGGGACATTTTTCTTGCCACATATGGATTATCAGACTTATGTACTTCTGAGGTCTAGGGTGATGAAAATAATGTTAATGTCTGTTAAAATGAGGGATATGAAGTGGAACTTTAGAATAGTATTTCCTACCTTGAGTACCTTTAAAAGAAGAGTAGAGGAGAATGACCGATGATATTATTCTTGAGGAGATGATTTCCCCATATAATCTTAACTTGTTTGTAGTCCTAGCTCGATTAAAGTAATTTACCTGTGACCTACACTAATTTGCAAAGTAATTACAAAAATTAAATTTATTTTGCCTGCCAAAATAAATTCTACATGCATGAAAATATATTTAAAAATAAGAGATTGTAAAGGTCCGCGATTAATCACTAGGATCGAGGTTAGGACTACTCTCCATAGATTATCGGGATGGTAGCTCTTATTCAAGGACGAGAAGCACACAGTCCAGCTCTGAGCCCCTACCTTTACCAATGTCTTGCACCTAGTCGTGGTCTTTCATATGTGACTACAAATTTTCTTTTACTTGCTTGTGTTTTACTACGACTTATTTTCTGACTTTTCCTGTACCTGATGCTCCTGTTTACTTTCCTATAATTTATTTAAATTTCTTGCAATAATATTATGTTTTGTGACCATACAGCTGTAGTAGAGGCCCAGATACACTTAATTAAATATTTACAACAATTTTATTATAGTATTTTCTCTTACTGTCCTTTTACCTTTTTCTTTGTAATAACAAGACCTTTAGGATATAAAATAGTAGTTGATTCACCTGAGGTGGATCACTATAAAACCCAAATGCATACCCTATCTAATCTAGAGCATTCTTAAATGACTTCAGTTTCTTAAGATGAAATTAATTATAGGGGGTTGTCTCTATAGAGTACTTTAAAATTCATCTTATTATAAACTCTATCTAATCTTCTATATTATATAGGGGAACTTGTCGGTCAATGATCCCGACTTACTGCTTATATGCAACAGTATAATAATAATTTTTATTATATTTTTCACTTATATTTCCTTATTTTGCAACAAAACCAAAAATTTGATCCTGAAGAAAAATAAGAATTTAACTTTTAATTTATACATATTGGGATACTATGCAAGTATACGTATCGTTATCAAGAAATATAGGACCTTTTGATTAAGACCTGAATACGAACCCACATAGAGATTATGCAATATGCACTTTTAGAAACTTTTTATTTTTAAAAAGACAATTATTTAAACTAAAGATGATTCTTGCAATAATGAAAATTGAAATATTTTTGGTATTTTCAATAATTTGATAGAATAATAACAATTTAAAAAGATAACTAGAGTATTTGCAGAAGAAAAACACTAAAGATGAAAAATATCTTTCTTCTTATCATGAATCAGTAATAAGTAATAGGAATTCTATTGTGGAAGTATGCATATTTTGTTGTGCCAAATAAGAGCAATGATATTATTTACCCTTACTAGAGATGCTGTAAAGAACATTGATTAATTTAAAGTTTAAATAGTTTTGAAGACCGGCTAGGAAGGGAAGATACTATCTCTCACTCTAAAGTTCCCTTGATTCCCTCCACCTAGGGGCTAACATTCTTGTATCAGAACCTAAAATAATAAACCAAGTTGGGGGCTTTAACCTGTCACTTTAAAGTCCTCTAACTCTACAACCTTCAATGAATATTTTCTTATTTATTTGCACTCAATCATATGAACACATTCTCATTCATACAACCTCATGTGATTCTTTTCAATTGTTGATGGAGATAATATCAGCCCGGTTTTTACATGTTCTCACAATAAATTTTAACATCTGGATTGGCCAAATCAAGAAGTAAATGAAGTGTCATGTTCTCACAACAAATTTTAACATCTGGATTGGCCAAATCAAGAAGTAAATGAAGTGCATTGATTTAAATCATCACAACTTCTTCGAACATTAAAGATCAATACTCTCCACAACTTCCATCCAAAACTAAAATCAATGACAACTTCTTCCAACATTAAAGATCAATACTCTCCACAACTTCCATCCAACACTTAATTATTTTATCAATTTCAAGAAGAAAGATAAAGAAAACTACTCAGAATCCATGGAGAAAAAAAAAACACACTTTAGTTTAAAAGTAGAAAAATAAAGAAAACTACTCAGAATACATTGAGAAAATAAAACCACACTTTAGTTTAAAAGTAGAAATCATTGCCAAACCACTAAGAAGTCTCTTTAAAGATCAATACTCTCCACAACTTCCATCCAACACTTAATTACTTATCATTTTAAGAAGAGAAGAAAACTACTCAGAATCCATGGAAAAAACAAAACCACACTTTAGTTTAAAAGTAGAAATCATTGTTAAACCAACAAGTCTCAATTAAAATCAAAAGTAGTCTAAAATAGAAGATAAAAACTTATCTCAAGTCCTCCACTAAACTCTTGAAGTTCCTTTGAATCTCTTCTCTTTTACAACAATCTCAATATAAAAACTAAAATTAAAAGGATAAAATAAATATGTGGTGTCTGAAAATCTCTCCAAACTAACTTCGCAATTCAAGAACTTTCAAAACTCTCTCTTTTCAAGCACACTTTAAAAGACTCAATCTTCATTCTTTTATAAATCTTCAAAAGATGCCTTGGTATCTCTTCAAAATATATCTTGATTCGATGTATTTCTCCACGAGATGCCTCCTTTCACAATAATGTTCGTCCATGGTGCTTGTAACCACCTATTAAGCCAATTGGTGCCTCAAAAACCTATTCAAAATTTACAAAAACCAAATTTACTCGTCCAATAACTACCACTGGCGCTTAAGCACGGGCCTCTGGCGCTTAGGCACAGCCTTCTCTGTTTAACTAGTGCTTAAGCACTGGATCTGGCGCTTAGGCGCCAAAACACCCTTGCCCAATTTTCTCCTATTTTCTCCAAATTTGATCCTTTTTCACTCCTTTAAGCATTTTTCACCTTTTTACCTGTACCTTAAAAACACACAAATACCTTCCATTGAATTGCAATATTTAAAAAATAGCTATAAAAATGCGTCTAAAAACACAATATATGTTAGGTGTATCAAAATCTCTCAAACTTAAAATGTTACTTGTCCTCAAGTGACACTTCAATCTGAAACTAAATAAGTATGATATGTATATGAGTTTCTTTAGAAGTTACTAAAATTTAGATTTAGAAATATAGCAGTCCAATTTAGAAAAAAACATATTCAGTAATTAAGACCAACTTAAAGTTTAGAAATTTTTAATGTTAAGAAAGATGAAAATATGAGTTCCCATCTATTCCAAAAATATTATAGATTTTCCAAATTTAGAATTTAGTCCTTTTATTTTCTCTACTTAAAAACTTTTATTTTAAATAACTTTACTTGCTATATTATATCCCTAAGCTTAAGAGTTTCTCAAGTCTTATACTTTAAAAAAATCAAACGTGGAACCAATTTTAGGCATTAATCCTTAAGCTTCTCCTCCCTAACTTTTCTCTTTTTCCTTTTCTTTTTGTTTTTCTTCTCTTCTTTTTTTTCTCTTTTTTTTCTTTTCTTTTTCTTTTCTTTTTCAGGCAAGGATTACTATATCTGGATAGGCCTTTAATAATTTTGAATTCCACTTCTCATTTCCTAAAGCAAAGCCTTGATATAAGTCTTTTACTTATAAATAAAATAATAGTTTTGAAAATTATTTTAATAAAAGACTGATATAAATCTTTTACTTATAAATATAATAATAGTTTTGAAAATTATTTTAATAAAAGAAATTTAAGTATAAGAAAAAGTCTAAATTATCTAAATTTTTTAAAAATACAATTTTTCATACTAAAGATAATTACACTATATTAAACATTTTCTACACTAAAAACTTTTAACTTAAAGTTTTCTTCATTACTAAAAAATTCAACTAAATTTTCTTACTCATTTTTAAAATCAAAATTTACTTCCCTAATATAAATTCATATAAATAGTCATTTTTTTTTCTTTTCAAATCAAATTCAATTGTAGCACATTTGAGAACAAATAAAATTCCTGTTTTGAAAATATTTTTCATGCCCCCCAAACTTAAATTTTTAACAGATTAAGCATTTTAGCATCATATATATATAAATAAGAATGAAAATAAAAGTAACAAGCTTACAGGAATTTTATACCCTAATGATACAAGTATAAAACTAAAAATAGGAGTAAAATTAATTTTGATCAAATTTTCTAATATTTTCATTTCAATTCAACATGTAGAGATTCAAAAGACTTCTAAGCAGTGGGTATAAACATAAAAGCAAACTAACATACTAAATTTGACTTCACAATGTCAACATAAAAACAAACACACAAACATGATAAAAGAAATACAGGGTAGCAGTTTCTGAAATTTAAATTTAAGATCTAAGTTTGTAAGATTTTTAATCTTTTCAAAAGCCATAGAATTAAGTACAGTTCTAAACTAACTAAATCATAAAACTCACAACAGCTACTACCTAGAATTTAAAAATAAAATATTAACTAACACAAACATCACAACAATAATAAATAAATAAATAATCTTAAACACAACACATAATCTAAATCAACACACAGATGCAAATGTAGCAGTACCAAGACCACATAGTCCTCAACATAATACAAACATAAAAATCTCTCAGTCCTACTCCCCATCTTCTGAATCACCGCTATACCGTTTTTTTGCAGACTAATAATCAGGATATCGAGGATATGGAGGAAATTGCACTCCTGGGTCACCTCTAATTAGGCCTCCAGAGAGGAGTGGAATTTCTCTTCATAATCACTCTTTCTCCTATTATATTTATCAGTATGATCTGCAAAATGCTTTAAATTCTGAACTTTATCAGCGATAAAGTTAATATTGTCCATCAACTTCTGTAGTAATGCATCTTGGGTCTCAGTAAAGTCACCTCTAGATGCAGAAGCACGTGAGGTAGATGGACTAGATGTAGAAGCAGCAGAGGTAGAAGTAGCAAACGTCTCCATTTCATAACTCCTAGAAAATTCTCCTCTCCAGCAACAAAATAGAATGCTCAGAATAAGTCCTTACATTCACCTTAGTGATGGGCTTTAGAGGTAACAGTACTTTGTCCCAGCTATCATATTTAACTCTAGCCTGCTCACACAAAGAAAAGATCAAGGAAGCGAATCCCAGCCTGTAGTAGTCACAACTGTGGCAAAACTGATGATAGTCTGATAGATCAAAACTCCAATGTTGTTGATCTTTCCTTCTTGAATACAATAATTTAACGTCGCTCTCTCTCTTTTAACTTCACTGAGATGATTTTTTGGTAGCAGACGAGCATAAATAAAATAGTGTCATGCCTTTGAAGGTGCACATAACTTTGAAGTTAAAAAATTGACTCTCCTTCATTAGTGATCTTCTAAAGTTCTCCTCCAACAGTCAAGTAAGAAATAATATCGTCTAGCTCCACCTCATTCAGACTATAATTTGCATAAAAACATAAGGTATCAGGTGGCAGATGATAAAATAAGTTGATTAGCTCCGATGAAAAAGGTACCAACTTTCCTCGAACCATAACTCTATTGTCTTCAGCCTCAGGGAGGTTAGCATAGAACTCCCTGACAACAGAAATAATGGAACCAGCAAAAAAACAACAAAATTGTTCCCACTATCGGTGAATAATCAGATCTTCCACTTCTCCACCTGAATTCTTAAAAAAACCCTCTTGAATCAGTATTTGTGATTGAAACGCTTCACTATACCAATCTTGAGCCTTTAAACTAGCAAATTTACTTTAATCAAAAGGGCTCTTTCCTTTGCTCCTCTTCATTCTTGATGACATTCTATAAATTTTATAAATTCCAAAAATATCTTAAAAATTCAAGTCTAAACTAGTAAACTAAAATTCCAAAAGCACAAACTAAATTTCCCATGCAATTTTCATGGATTTTTTCCCTCATTTTTCACCATGAATTGTGGATTTTTTAATTTCTCCAAATGTGCTCAAAATACATGGTAAAAATTCAAAATTTTTGCATAGAAGTAAAGTTCTTACCTCAAGGAACTTGGATCTAGCAAATTTCACTTAATTCCACCAAGAATTCTTCACTTTAAATGTGCCCTAGCCCTCAAAAATTACGAACTCGAGAGGTTGAAGGTGACAATGGAATTAAAAATGGTGATTTTTGGGCTGAAATTTCACTTTTAACTGTTCGCGAATCAGTTTTTGTGAACCGCGCTTAAGCACAGATAAGTGACGCTCAGGCGCCTGCCTCTCGGATTAGCTCGCGCTTAAATGCGAGATGTGGCTCCTAGGCACCAGTGCATGATTTTCAAGATTTTCAAATTAAAGTATAATGCATTATTTGCCTAAGTAAACCACCCCTAAATTGTCTCATAGCACTTAAATGACTATTTTCAACTTCCTATAAGTCCCCTCTCTCAAAATTCTCTATAATAACTATTTCAATTCGAGGCTAAAAATAACACAAATTTTCACACAAACAAACTTATATTAATTCACAAAAGAGTAAAAATACAATTAACACTTAATTCTCACTCCAAATAGTCTCGGATGAGAAAATTTCCTAAATTCAAACAATTAACACTCATATTACAATTAAACTCATAAAAAGTCATAAACACTAAAAATAAACACTAACATGTAAACACAATGACTCCAAACGAATAAACTCAAACATAGAACTTAATTCCACTCTTCATTTGATGGGACAAACTTAGATCTTTCATTAGTCTCTTCTGGGGCAATTGGAGTATAAAGTTGATAAAACAGACGGTGGTGACGTGTTGTGATACAATCCTCTTCAATCCACTTTTGCTTAAGAAACATCTCATTATTCGCTTCCTCTATATAATTAGTGTTGCCAAATTGCATTTTCAATTATGATCCAATATGGTCAAGATGTGCATGAATCTCTAATACCTTAGTCTCGAGTAAAGACATGGTATTCTCAATTTTGTTGATCTTCTCTGATATTCTTTCAATTCTAACGGCTAAGAAACCGTTATACATCTCTTGTGCACTTTGACTAATGAATTTCTTCCTCATGGTCTCTCCTTCTTCAAATCCATCTCCCATGAAGACATCATCTCAAAATCTCTCTCTCTCTTAGACTTTAGAGCTATAAATGATCTCGGGTGAAATTCCTTCACAAAACCCTTGTATTTATAGGCCTAAATCCTGCCAATAACTCATAAGCATGTCTAGGAACTGCCTTGGCACGTTTATACAAACTAATTGACGGTTTTCCTTTCTAGAATCTGAATTTTGCACAGGTGTTAAAACTGTCGCGCTTAAGCGTCAGTGCACATTTTTGCACTAGTCAACTTAACATCCAAATTCTTATTCTAACATGTCTAAGTCACTAAATAAAATCTTAAAATCAATATTAACACATAATAGTCTAAAAAATACTACCCAATTTTCTTAATCACACATAAAATAACAATCAAAATAAAAACACTCTGATAATTATGGGTTATCTCCTACAAAGAGCTTGGTTTTATGTCATCATTCTGACGTAACCAGTGCTTATTCTGATTGACCCAACATCATTCCATCATTAAACTTATGTTGATCTCCTATAAAATAAGGTTTTATTATATGTCCATTAACTTTAAATATTTTCTCATACTTAGGATCTTCAATACCCACAACTCCATAAGGATAAACTTTTATCACAATAAATGGGCCCATTCACCTGGACTTAAGTTTGCCTGGAAATAATCTTAACCTTGCATTATATAGCAAAACTTATAGCCCTGACTGAAAATTTTTAGTAAGAATCTTTCAATCATGCTACATTTTCATCTTTTCTTTATAAATCTATTTTTAGTAAGAATCCTTTGATCATGCTACATCTTCATCTTTTCTTTGTAAATCTTAGCACTCTCATAAGATTCATTCTTTATCTCTTCAAGCTCATTTAATTGTAACAATCTTTTCTTACCAGCATCTTTCAAATTATAATTGAACTCTTTAATCACCTAATATGCTTTATGCTCAAGTTCAACTGGTAAGTGACAAGCTTTCCCATTTTTACCCTATATGGGGACATTCCTATAGGAGTTCTGTATACAGTCCTATAAGCCCCAAAAAATATTTAAGTTTGACTGACCAGTCTATTTTTGTTGGATTCACAGATTTTTCCATAATTTTTTTAATTTCCTGATTGGATAATTCAGCTAAACCACTTGTCTGAGGATAATAAGCAGTAACAATCCTATGATTTATATGATATTTCTTTAATAACTTTTCCATTATGGCATTTTTGAAATGATTTTCCCCATCAGTAATGATAACTCTCGGCATCCCAAATCTACAAAAAATGTTCGTTTTCAAAATTTTTGCAATACTTTGAGCATCACGTCAAGGAAAAGCAACAGCTTTTATCCTTTTGGATACATAGTTCACTGCTAACAGAATATATAAATTTCTGAAAGATAGTATAAATAGTCCCATGAAATTTAATCCCTAAAGATCAAATATTTCAACTTCTAGCATATAATTGAGGGGCATCTCATTTCTTCTAGAAATATTGCG
Source organism: Phalaenopsis hybrid cultivar (assembly GCA_002079205.1). Classification (NCBI taxonomy): domain Eukaryota; kingdom Viridiplantae; phylum Streptophyta; class Magnoliopsida; order Asparagales; family Orchidaceae; genus Phalaenopsis; species Phalaenopsis hybrid cultivar. The sequence goes on from JXCR01082398.1 coordinate 188,562, forward strand.
TTGACATCTATCACAAGTTTTTATATAAGCATTAACATCTCTAAAAATTGTAGGCCAATTTTAACTTACTTCTAGCATATAATTGAGGGGCATCTCATTTCTTCTAGAAATATTGCCTACTCTTTGACAGATCACAAGTTTTGATATAAGCATTAACATCTCTAAAATTTGCAGACCAATAGAATTCAGATTGTAAAATCTTGTATGTTATTTTATCAACATTAAAATGTCCCCCAAAATCAGAATTATGACATTTTTGGATAATCTCATAAGTTTCTTCTAATGATTTTTTTTAATAATTAGATCCTTATTTATTTAAAAATGGGTCCTCCTAAAAGTAAGTCTTAGCTTCAGAAATAAATTTCTTCTTCTTTTGGTATGTCATTCCATAAGGTATAATGCCACTAACAATAATGTTTATAATGTCAGCATACCACGGAACACGCCACTCATTAATAGTGAATAATTTTTCATCTAAAAAATGTTCATTAATTTTTTTTTCAAAATAGAGTGGTTTTTCTAACTCTAGCCTGGACAAATGATCAGCAATTTGATTTTCAATCCCCTTCTGATCTACTATTTCAAAATAAAATTATTGCAAAAGAAGAATCCATCTTATAATTCTAGGTTTAGCATCCTTCTTTTTCATTAAATACATAATAGCAGAATGATCTGTATGCACTACATAATGAGTTCTAATCAAATATGATCTAAATTTATCAAAAGTAAATACTATTGCTAATAACTCTTTTTCAGTAGTTGTATAATTAATTTGAGTTTCATTAAGAGTTTTACTAGCATAGTAAATAACTTTGAAAATTTTATCATATATTTATCCTAAAAGAGCTCTAATAGCATAATCACTAGCTTCACACATCAATTCAAAAGGTTTTCCCTAGTTTGGTGAAGCTATAATTGGTGCAGTGATAAATTTTTCTTTTAATAACTTAAAAGCTTTTAGGCATTCCTCGTCAAAATTGAAAAATTGCATCTTTCTTCAGTAAATGGCATAAAGGCTTAGCAATCTTTGAAAAGTCTTCAATATATCACCTGTAGAATCCAGCATATCCTAAAAAGCTCCTAATTTCCCTTATATTTGTTGGATAATGTAAATTAGCTATCACTTGAATTTTAGCAGGATCTACTTCCATACCATTTTTTTAATACTTGATGACCTAATACAATTCCTCCTGCTACTATAAATTGACATTTTTCCCAATTAAAGACTAAATTTTTTTCTTCACAGTGCTTAAGAACTTTGGATAAATGTTCTAAACACGAGTCAAATGAAGTTTCAAAAATTATGTTCATTCACAAGATTTAATTTTCTATAGTCAATGCATATTCGTCACCCTGTGACTTGTTTAGTAGGTATTAATTCATTATGTTCATTCACAGTCAAATTTACTCCTCCTTTCTTAGGAGCGCAGTGAATTGACTAACCCATGAACTATTTGAAGTAGGGTAGATAATTCCAACATCTAACCATTTTAAAATTTCTTTCTTTACAACTTCTTTCATAATAAGATTCAGTCTCCTTTGAGGATCAGCCCTGAGTTTGCAGTTCTCTTCTATATGAATTCTATGCATACAAATTGAAGGACTGATTCCTTTAATATCAGCAATTATCCATCCAAAGGATTTCTTAAAATTTTTCAGAATTTTCATCAACCTTTATTCTTCTTCCATTGTTAATTTTAGGAAAAATTATAACTGGTAAAGTCGAGGAATCTCCTAAAAAGGTATATTTTAAATGATTAGAAGGTAACTTCAACTCAAGTTATGGAGGTTTTTCAATAGATGGACAAAATGATTTATCTTTTTTTATCGTGTCCAAAATTTTAAAACTTTCTCAAACATAGTTTAAATCTTCCTTAAAATGATCTTCACATTGATTTAATTCTTCTTCTTTCTCATGTTCCAAATATTGTACTTCAAATTTTTCTTCATAAGTTGTTTTGAAATGACATTCACTTAGATATCTTATAACATACATTCTAAAATATTCATCATCTTTACCTTTTGTAGTGTATTTCATTGATCTTGAAATGTTAAAAGTAACAGTTTGATCATTGACGCACATTTTTAATTCCCCTTTCTGCACATCTCATTGCTCTTCCTGTGGCTAGGAAAGGTCTCCCTAAAATGATAGTTATCTTTTTATCTTCCTCCATATCTAGCACAATGAAATCAATAGGAAAGATAAATTGATCCACTTTCACTAGGACATCTTCTATAACTCCTTTAGGGTATGTTATCGAACAATTTGCTAACCGCAGAGTTACAGTAGTTGGGGTTATTTCTCCTAATCCCAATCTTTTAAATATTGATAATGGAATAACATTAATGCTTGCACCTAAATCACATAAAGCTTTCCCATAAAAAATGTCTCCTATTGTACATGGAATTGTAAAGCTACCAGGATCTTTAAGCTTTCAGGAAGCTTCTTTTGAATTATCGCACTGCACTCCTCACTAAGTGCAATAGTTTCATTATTTTCAAACTTCCTTTTTCTATTGAGAGTATCCTTCATAAACTTTACAAGCTTAGCATTTGTTCTAAGGCTTCAGCAAATGGAATGTTAATTATAAGCTTCTTAAATATTTCCAAAAATTTTGAAAATTGCTTATCCAACTTCTGCTGACGAAGTCTCTGAGGAAATGGAGGTGGCAATTTTTCCAAATCAATTTTCAGCAGAGAAATCGATCTTTTAGAGCATCCTCTTTTGATTCTTCAATTTATTCTCTCTCTACTTCAATTTCTTTTTGAACCCTACCTTCCAACTCTCTTCCGCTTCTAAGTTGTAAAACTTTTAATTGCTCATTATTCTAGTCTTTTGGATTTGATTTATTATTACTAAGAAGTGTTCCTTGGCATCTATTACTGAATGAATTTGCAATTTGCCCAAGTAGATTCTCAATATTTCTAATTTTAGCTCCTTGACTTTATAATTGATTTACCATCTATAACACCACTTCTTCTATAGATAATTTCTTCTCCTTAAATTGTGCATTACTATTGAAACCTAGAGGATAAGTAGATCTATAATTATTATTCCTTTGATTGTTTCAGTTTCTCAATGGGTTTATATGGTTGTTCCCCCATTGCTAATTATTACCACCCAAATTGTTATTCTAATTATAGTTAGGATGGTTCTTCCAACTTGGGTTATAATAATTTGAATATGGTTTATTATGTTTGTTATTATGGCATTTAAAGTTTCTAATGATGCTTGAGAATCTACCATTTGGCCTAATGAATTCTCTTCAATCATGGAAATTGGTTGAGAAAAATTCATTCCAAATTGGTCTAACGTCCTTGAAATTGTAGCAACTTGATTTGCTAACATGGTAAATGCATCAATTTCATGAATATTGGATACTTTCTTAGGATTCACCTCTCAGAAAACCATTAAAAATTATTGATAGTCATTTCTTCAATTAAAACATAAGCACCATGAAATGGTTTTGACATCAATGAACCACCAACAGCGGCATCGATAATAGATATAAGAGATCTAAATAATCCATTATAAAAAGTTTGAATTATTAACAAATATGGTGTGGATACTTTCTTAAGAGTTCTTTAAATCATTCCCATGCTTCATAAATAGATTCCCCTTCAAACTGAGAGATGTAATATCATTTCTAAGCTTCATAATTTTCTTATGGTGGAAAATATTTAGTAAGGAGTTTTTTTGCTAAATCACCCCAAGTTTTGATAGATCCAGGTGCTAACGAATTCAACCATATCTTAGTTTTATCCCTCAGTAAGAAAGAAAATAATCTAACTCTTACGACATCATCAGATACACCATCGTATTTAAATGTAGCGCATAATTCTAGAAAATTGGCAAGATGTAAATTTGGATCTTCATTTGGTGATCCCCCAAACTGATTATTTGATATCATTTAGATAATGGCAGGTTTAAGCTTAAATGAACTATCCACTACAGTAGGTTTTTGAATACTACAATGAAGTTCATCTACAGTGGGGTTGACATAATCTCTTAAAGGTCAAAACTCTTGATGAATTTCAGCATTATGATCGTTCTGGTATGCAATTTCTGTAATTTTTTTAGATTTTTCAAGATTTTTTTTTATTTTTCTGATTTTTCTAATAGTTCTCTCTAATTCAGAATCGTAGGGCACTAGTTCTTCAGAACATGAACTAGGCATACACTAACATATAATAAAATAAAAATAAACACACTCAAAATAAGATACAATAACTTTTAAAGTTTAAATAAAAATTTCTAAAAATAGAAATGTACTTCTAAATTCAATTTTCTCCTCGGCAACTGCGCTAAAAACATGATCTCGATTTACTGCTTATATACAACAGTGTAACAATAATTTTGATTATATTTTTCACTTATATTTCCTTATTTTGCAATAAAACCAAAAACTTGATCCTAAAGAAAAATAAGAATTTAACTTTTAATTTATATATATTAGGATACTACACAAGTATGTGTATCATTATCAAGTAATATAGGACTTTTTGATTAAGACCTGAATATCGAACCCATAGAGATATTATGCAATATGCACTTTTAGAAACTTTCTATTTTTAAAAAGACAATTATTTAAACTAAAGATGATTCTTGTAGGAATGAAAATTTAAATATTTTGGGTGTTTTAAATATTTTGATAGAACAATAACAATTTAAAAAGATAACTAGAGTATTTGCAGAAGAAAAGCACTAAAGATGAAAAATATTTTACTTCTTACCATGAATCAGTAATTAATAATTGGAATTCTGTTGTGGAAGTATGCACATTATGTTGTGCCAAATAAGAGCAATAATATTTTTTACCCTTATTAGAGATGTTATAAAGAACATTGGCTAATTTAAAGTTTGAATAGTTCTGAAGACCTTAGGTAGAGAAGATACTAGCTCTCACTCTAGAGTTCCCTCGATTCCCTCCACCTAAGGGACTAACATTCTCGTATTAGAACCTAAAATAATAAACCAAGTTAGGGCTGGAACCTGTCACTTCATAGACCTCTAACTCTACACCCTTCAATGAATATTTTCCTATTTATTTTCACTCAATCCTATGAACTACATTCTCATTCATACAATCTCATGTGATTCTTTCCAATTGTTGACTAAGATAATACTAGCTCAGTTCTTACATGTTCTCACAACAAATTTTTAACATCTGGATTGGTCAAATCAAGAAGTAAATGAAGTGCATGAATTTAACTCATCACAACTTCTTCCAATATTAAAGATCAATACTCTCCATAACTTCCATCCAACATTTAATTACTTATCATTTTAAAAAGAAAGATAAGGAAAACTACTCATAATCTATGGAGAAAATAAAACTATACTTTAGTTTAAAAGTAGAAATCATTGTTAAACTAACAATAAGTCTCAATTAAAACCAAAAGTAGTATAAAACAAAAGATAAAAACTTACCTCAAGTCTTCCACCAAACCCTTGAAGTTCCTTTGAATCTTTTCCCTTTTACAACACTCTCAATATAAAAACTAAAATAAAATGGATAAAATAAATATGTGGTGCCTGAAAATCTCTCCAAACTAACTCCCCAATTCAAGAATTTCAAAACTTTCACTTTTCAAGCACACTTTCAAAGACTCAGTCTTCATTCTTTTATAAATCTCCAAAAGGTGCCTTAGTATCTCCTCAAAATATGTCTTGATTTGATGCATTTCTCCAAGAGATGCCTCCTTTTGCAATAATTTTCATCCATGGTGGTTGTAACCACCTATTAAGCCAATGGGTGCCTCAAAAACTTCTTCAAAATTCACAAAAACTGAATTTACTCATCCAATAATTACCACTAGCGCTTAAGCGTGGGGCCTCTGGAGCTTAGGCGTGGTCTTCTCTGTTTAATTGACGCTTAAGCGTCGAATCTGGCGCTTAGGCGCCAAAACACTCTTGCCCAATTTTCCCCTATTTGCTCCAAATTTGATCATTTTCACTCCTTTAAGCATTTTTCACCTTTTTTACTTGTACCTGAAAGAAAAAACACACAATTATCTTTCATTAAAGTGCAATATCTTAAAAATAGGTATAAAAATGTGTCTAAAAATACTATATATTTTAGATGTATCAGTCAACATAAAAAGGTTTCACAGACTAAAAAAGATATCATAAATTCTTTGGTTAACTTGATCGAGCTTTACTGTCAAGTAATGTATTCATTCCCCAGGATAGGTACATCACTTGCAGTATTGCACTCGTTTATTTAAACTATTGCATATATGAGATCAGTTTGGTCTCGTATTTTCAAATTTAATATATTAATTTTCAAAATTATATATAAATATATCCTTCTATATATATAAATATATATATATATATATATATANTATATATATATATATATTAAAAATATGTTTACACAAACACCATGTTTGGCGGCCGACAATAAAATCATTACCCAATTAAAGATTTTGTATGTTTATACATATACTTGGCTTACTAGATCCAACACTTGAAAATACTTGTCTTGTTAAATCCAACACTTGAAAATCATGTAAATTTCATATTTTTATTTCTTCCCTATATTTTATTTTTATGTTGCTAAAAAGGGAAAGTATATATGTTGGTCTTTACATTAATTTTTAATAGCATACATTTGAGAGAGCATAATTAAGGTTTTTTTTATTATTTTATATATTTTTATTTTTTAATTACGGAGACACTCATTAAGAATTATATTAGTAAATGTTAACTTAAGAATATTTAGAATCAATAAAATTTAAATGTGGTGCAAAATTGTTTTGTATCTTCCTCCACTTCTATTGCCATGATATGCTTTTCATCATTATAAACAGAGAGACTGTTAACCCCATTAGCCACCTAACTCAGCACTAAATTTTGATAATAATAAAAATAAAAATGGGTGTTTAACATATGATTTAAGTTTTTTAAGTACACACTATTTTTATGAAAATATATTCAATTGCATTTTGGTTTTGTCTATCTTAGAATCATCTTAGGGTTTTTATTACATACAACATGAAATTTGAAAGAATGCAAAAACAATTAAAGTTATGATTTATCATATACAAATAATTTTTTATATCCAAAATTAATTTATTTTAGAATTATATTTGCAATATAAGTTAAAGTTTAAATGCTTACCCTTAATGCTTCACACATTTTAATTTCAACTTGTGTTATTTTTATTTAAAAAATTAGCTAGAATTAATTTCTTAAATTAATTTACTAATTCACAATTATTTCTTATAAATCATGTGACTAACATTTAACTGTTATATATGTGTATTAATTTAAGCTTATGATTATTTTATATTTCATGTGACAAGATAATTCATCAAGCATATCTAATTCATTCACATGTTAATTATCTAAAAGTTCATTTTTATTAAATCACATGGTTTTAATGCCATGTTAATATGTATATGCATGTATGTATACACACATACACACAAATATATATGTATATTGAAAGAAAAATTATATTAATGAACTAGAAGAGATTATAGTTCTAAGATAAGGAACCTTTAGGAGGTCTCCCTTCAACAAAAAGGAAAGAGGAG
>JXCR01082398.1:196206-208016 GCA_002079205.1 Phalaenopsis hybrid cultivar
GGGGGAAACTCCTTCAACCATTTTAATGAGCAAGGCGCAATCAGTTTCAACAAGGATTTAATTCCATTTCATATTGATAACAATATGTAATGCCTAGCAAAGAGCAGTAGCTTCAGTTTCCAGGGGATCATGGGCAATCATTGGACTGCAGAAAAAGAGTTTACAAGTACATTTGAAGTCTCTAAAACCCCACCAAAGCCAGCTCCATAATAACTAAAACTCCTATCAGTGTTAGCTTTGATCCAAGGGTTAAGTGGTTTTAACCAAATTACCTTTAAGATAGTATAAGTTTTAAGAGGAAAGCAGGTAAGAGTGTTGCAGCTTTCTAGAAATCCCTTGTATTTAGTCAGTTTTCCAATAAAGGCTTTACAATTGACCACTGTTAGATGCACTGAGGGAGGGTGGTCCTCAAACTTAAATTTGTTTCTAGCCATCCAAAGGAACCAGCCCAAAATAAAAGGGATGGTTCCCAGTTTGGTTTTGTTCCAATTTTGCCAACAGGAACAAATGGGAGAACCAGTCCAAGACCATCTGATTCACCTTCAAGTCCTTGATAAGTTCCTGCCAAAACTGCTAAGCATGAGTACATTCAAAGAAAAGATGAGGAAGAGATTCTTCAGCAATGAAACATAGATGACATCTGGATAGGCCTCTCAGAGCCTTAAGCTTGAGGAGGTCATCAATAAGAAGTTTGTGGAAAGTTCTCCAGCAGAAAAATGACATAGAGGGAGTAAGGAATTTATTCCAGATAGCTTTCCCCATGAGACAGATTCCCAGTTGAATAATCTTGAATAAATGGCTTTGGATAGATTGTGAAATTTGCTTGAGTTCAGTACTAACCTGTCATTATGATTTCTATTGAATGGGATATTAGATACGCAAGCAGTAGTAGTTTGGTCCAGCGGGGAAAGAAGAGTATCCTCAGACTAGAAGTCACCATTCCAACAGTCTGCTACCAATAAATTTGGATCAAAATCAGTGGGTCTGGGTGATAACAAGTGTTGTGGACACCACTGACCCAACCAGAAATGCACTCTCTCATTCCCAAGTTTCTATAAGAATAGTTTTTCTGCTTGTTACCTGATCTTTAATAATTGAACCTAGATACTGGAGTCTCCTAACTTTCTGACTATCAAGTTGGGGTGGGAGTGTTTTCAGTATTTGCTCAACATGAATTTAGCCCATATTGAGTCCTGCATTCTAAATTTCAACCACAATTTGCACAAGTTCACTTGTTGGATATGTTGCAGTCCTTTAAAGCCCAGTCCCCCAGCAATTGTAACTTTAGTTGGCTTCTACTGGCTTGCCTAGTGCAATTTGTGTTATTGGCCAGACCATAGAAACCTATTAAAGCTTCCTTCAAGCAGCAATTGAGTAGATTTCTTCGTAGTTGTGACTTGGAGAATGTATGATGGGAAGGATGTTAATATGCTTTTCAAGAGAGTAATTCTGCCTCCATTAGATAAAAATGAGTTTGTCCAGCAATTAATTTGTGCATTAATTTTGGTTATAACCTCATTAAACTGTACCCTTTTTTCCCTCCCTTTAATAAGTGGCACCCCAAGATACTTGAAGGGGGAAGATGTAGAATAACCAGTGAATTTTCCAATCCATTGTTCAGCTGCAGAATTTGTATGCTTAATAAAGAAAAGTTGGCATTTATAAGTATTGAAAGCCATACCAGAGGTATCCTAGAAAAGTTGCAGACATTTGTGTATTAACTTGACTGCATTTCTGTTTGCTGTAGAGAACAAAATAATGTCATCAACATAGATTAGGTGGGTGACCTCCATAGTGGATCTGTGATGAAATCTGGCATAAGTTTTCTGAGCCAAAGCATGGTCTAGTATTCTTGAGAGGTAATCCATAGCCAGAATAAATATTGAGGGGGATAGTGGGTCTCCCTGTTGAACCCCTCTAGTGGCTGAGAAAAAACCATGAGATTGTCCATTAAGCAGTATAGAGTGTGTGTTAAATTGCAACCATCTATAGATAAGGTTGTAGAAAATCTTGAGGGAAACCCCCAGCTTTGAGGATATCTAAGATAAAGGCCCAATGAATGGTATCATAAGATTTTTTAAGGTCCAACTTATAGATAAGATTTCCCCCTCTGCAAGGGTGATCAATGTCCAAGAACATTTCCTGAGCAAGCAGAACATTATCAACAATAGTTCTGTCTTTGACAAAAGCATTTTAGTTTGGCTTGATGAGTTGGGTTAAGTGAGGTCGAAGCCTTGCAACAATAATTTTTCTGATAATCTTACTAAAGACAGTTGTGGGACTTATTGGCCTAAACTGATTCCAATTACTACAATAAGTAGTTTTTGTTATGAGTAAATAGCTAGAAGAGCAAAAATAAGTAGGAAGAGTGGTCCCCATGAAGAAACTCTGGAAAGCTGCAACCACATTACCTTTTATAATAGGCCAGGCTTTTTTGTAGAATGTAGAAGTATAAACATCTGGCTCAGCCACTTTAGAGCTATCAATGCCGTGTAAAGTTTCCCAAATTTCAGATTCAGTTGAAGTGCAAATAAGTTGGAAGTCTTTTTGAAAGATATGTGGATGCACTAGTGTTGATACAGTAAGAGAAGCAGTGAGAAGATCCTGAAAAAAGGTCACGGCATTGTTAGCAATACCCTTATGGTCATTTATTCAAATTCCTTTAGCATTTTGAATTCTATAGATTTTGTTATATTTCCTTCTATACTTAATACAGACATGATAATATTTAGTATTTCTATCCCCCCCCCCTCCCATGAATCTATTGACAACAGCTTTCTGCCTTAAAAAAAGAGTTCCAACTAATCAGTGGCCAGCAGGACTTATTTAGCACCTTCAAAAAGAGCAGATTCATCCACGGTAACATTTTCGACCTTAACTTCCAAAGCTGCCAATTTCTTTTTAGCATTATCAACATTGTCATATACATTTCCAAAAGAGGACAAATTTCACTTCTTGGGAGCTTGAGCCATAGATTTTTTGCAGTTGCCACAACTTGATAATAGGATTGGTGTGATGAGAACCTCTCCAATGATCTTGAATGAGATTCAGAAATTCAAGATGTTCTACCCACATATTCTGAAATCTAAAGGAAGAGGGAACTTTAGGGGGGTGGTAGTAATAGAAATCAGAAGGGGTTTATGGTCTGATCCTGCTAGAGACAAATGAGACCCATAGGTTTGCAGAAAAGTCTAAAACCAAAAATCATTGACTAAGAATTTGTTCAGTCTTTCTCATATCTACCCTCTTTTCCAAGTGAAGGTGGCACCCTGAAAGCCAAGATCAAAAAGTTTTGCAGCTTTAATGTTGTCACTGAATTCAGTCATGTTCAGGAATGTCAGCTGTGTGGGAAGGTTGCTCAGTAGGGACAGGTTGAGGCAGTACCCTATGAGTAGAAATAACCTGAGAGGTTGAGTTATGAGGTTTGGGCTTAAGATGAAGTCTGAAGCATCTAGCATTGGTATGTCCAAACATTTTACAACGAGTGCAATAATATTACTTTTGTTCCATCATAATCTTCTGCCAGTACCCATTATGGGCTGTCCCTAGCCAAATTTCATCTACTTCAGGAAGTGTTATGTCTCTTTCTACCAGGATCCTGGTTGCTGATGGTCTTGAGAGGTTATAGGTGAGAATATCAAGTTTCATAGGCCTACACAAAGCAGTACCAATAGTGAATATCACTTGATAGTGGAAGAAATGTAAATTAAGGCCCGGGAGCTTGAACCAAATAGGGACAATGGGGGGTTCCTGACTAGGATCAAAATCAGGAGACCATTTTAGTAATTTCATTGCCATGCCATCAATTAATAGTACTTTTTTGAAGAAAAGTATAGCAAAATCTTCCTCTCTAGATAAGTGTATAGACATGTGTCTGCCATCCACCAACCCTATTTTCATTCACTTAGGAGTTTTAAATCTTCAAAATATTTTCTGATTGCCTCCATCTTAGGATGACCATATTGGAATTTTTCAATGAGTTTAAACTTGAAAGAGGCTGAAGGGGAGTTAATTTTTTATTCAGAGAAACAGGCAGCAAGTTTCCCTGATTTCTTACCAAGCTGTTTAATGTAGGGAAGCTCATCACTAATAATTCTCTCATGGAAAGAGTTGGGAAATACCATATGTTCCACAAAACTTTGAAAACCAGAGCTTTTACTAACCACATCAGCAAAATTGGCTTTAGACCACTGAATGTTGGTCTCAATATCAATAGGGGTACCAATGGAGCAAAGTCCCAGACAGATAAACTCAGGAAGTAAAGCAGAGAAAACTAGTAGGGAAAAAGGAAACTCAGCAAGAAAACAAAGTAGAGTTTAACAACTCAAACCACATGCAGGCCACCAACAATAAAAAAAGCAATAAAAATCAGCAGTAGAAGCTCAACAGGAAGCCCATCCACAAGACAAGGCAATGTGAAATCAATTGAACAAAAACCCCAAGTTTGAAAAACCAAAAAACCCGGGAAAGAAGAAAAATCAAAGAAGCTCCTCCAAGTAGACCAGGCAGTCCCAAAAGAACATTCCCAAGCAAAAATCAAGTAGTCAATGAGGTCCCCCATCGATGAGCAGCCATCGACAACCTTCATGTTTGTAGAAACCCTAGCAGAGCAATTCCAGATCCCAACTCCATATATATATAATAAAAGGTTTGTAAGAAATCAATTCTAAATATACCCAATTACAAAAATGAAAAACATGAATAACTACTCAATTCTGCAGCTTTTTCAGAGTAGGGATTCTGCTTACAATTACATCTTCAGTGTGGTTCCCTATTTTGGCAAGCCAATTGGCTGGTCAGTTCCCCTCCTTAGGGGTGTAAGAGATGATAGTTTGGAGAGTTGTTTTTAAGAAATTAATTTTATAGATCCAATGTACCAGATGCCAAGGGACTTCTATCTGGTCCAAGATATGTAGCAGCAGTTGTGAATCACATTCAATTTGCAGATAGTGCCAATACACACCCTGAGCAAGCTTTAAAGACCAAAAAAATGCAATTGCTTCAGTTGTAAGTGCATCCCGTGCCAAAACAGGTGATTGGAAGAAGAGGAGACATTTGTTTGATTGGTCCCTAAAGACAACACCAATTCCAGTATCATTCTGAATAAAACTATCATATGTATTGATTTTGATCCACTAGTAGGAAGGCGTTTTTCAATAAATCAGACTGATCTTGGGATTTCTTGTGAGCATGGTATTTGATACATGGCCATTGCAAATATTACTAAACTTCTTGTGTTTGATTAGTTTTAAGAGGATGGGCATGCAGTCGTTCACCACCTGTTGTTTAGTAAGTTTAGCATCATCATATTTCCAGATAAACCATGCAATAATCCAAAGGATAGGGTATGTTGTGCAGTTTGCCAATCCTTCCAGCTCTCTCTGAACTTGAGCAAGTGTTAATTAATAGCGTTAAATGAGAATCTGCCAATTAGTTAGTTCCAAACAGTCTGCACATAGGAGCAATTGAAAACTAGATGGTCTAGAGTTTCCTCCTCTTACTTACATAGAAGGCAGCAGGAAGGACCTCTCAGTCCTTTAAGCTTGAGTATATCATCAATTGGTAATAAATTCATGAACAATCTCCAGCAGAAAAAAGACATGGACGGTATAATGAACTTATTCCAGACAAGCTCTTACCAGTTAACATTGCTCCAATGATAGATAGTTTGATAGATATAACGAGACAAGTGTTGGAAGTTGACCCTTTTTGTAATGATTTTATCACTCATTTGCTGGTCATATATATATATATATATATATAATTTTTTCTCGTACACATGTACACAACAAAAACAAGATCATAACCTGTGACCTCTTGGTTAGACAACAAAACTCTCAAATACTAAAACTATCTATATATATATGGGTATTTATTTATCATCATGTTTATTTCTTATTTTCACTTAAGGCTAACAACTACTCGAATCCTTACGATTGACCAACCACTTCAACCAACATAACATCTATTTAGCTTCCATATAGTATAAGCAACCGATATCACCATTCAATCTCTTCTAGAATTTGGCCACCGTGAGCGTTGAGGCCTTGTTGTAAAAGGTATTTTAGTTCAAATTTTCTTGAAACCTAGCTCTATTTTGTTTTAAAACATTGCTAATTCTACCTTCAGTTGTGAACAACCCATAAGGCAAGGGTATTAGGGCAACATGCATGTATGAGAGTCACCAAAAATAATTTTGTTTTCTGCAACATTTCAACACACCAAAAAATGAATCATGAACCGCCTGCACTTTTTAGTAGTGCAGAAACCAAGACCCCCAAGAACTCCGCCTCTCTACCGCAACTCCTGATATTCAATTACACCAGCTAAAATTCCCTTGAGCAACCAAACAAAGTAGAAAATAGAGTGAAATACATAAAAGGATTTCTGGGAAACAATGGAGAGAGCCATGCATAATAGCCCTATAATACACAATAAATCCATATATACTACAAACACGGTGCAGGAGAATCATTTTACAATTGTTGATACAATTAAATATGAAAAAATTGAACAGGACAACAAATCAAATTATAAAGAAAAATAAACAGGATAATGAGAAGAATATATATATATATATCACACCCATATACAAACAGTCCCATTCCTATCAGCAGAAGCCAGAGGTCTACCAAGGTCATTCCATGTACAGGAAAGAACAGGTGAAGTATGTCCATCAAGAACGCTCACCTTGTGAGGCATCAACCTTGACCAAATACTGACAGAACCATCAGCAGAACCAGCTGCCACACAATTTTCATCGCCACTGATGCACGAGCGGCTCCAGTTGGATGCAACCCTGTTACCGTTAGTCCTATAAGTACCACAAACCTCCAAGGTTCTTACATCAAACAAATTATGCACATTATCCCTTCCACTTGTTAAGACTACGTTACCATCACGAGACACACAGACAGATGTGACTGCTTGTGAATGAGCTGCAACCTCACTGATCAATTTCCCAGACTGACTGTCCCACAAACGAAGGTTACCATCAACATGGCCTGAGCATATAGTTAGCCCATCAGAACTATAGGCAACTGCATTGCAATTACTCATTGAAATGATAGTTTGTGAACAGTAACCCTTCTGCAGATCCCAGACTTTAATGGTATGATCATAAGCTGCACTGACTGCATTGCGGCCAGAGTATCTCATTGCATCTACACTGCATACTTTGTCAGTGTGGCCTGTAAGCGTGTGACGAATACGGCCTGAGGATGATTCCCACACACACAAATTGTTGGAACTGCTTGCCCCAATCACAAATTTGTTATCATGAGTAATGGCAATGTCAAGAATGGAACCGATGCTGCCTCTGAAAGTGTTAGTTAACGTCCCAGTGTTGGCGTCCCAAACCTTCACTGTGCGGTCCTGGCCGCCAGTGATAAGCCTGTTTGAATTGTGCTCAAATAATATGGAACCACACACGCCGTCATGACAATGTACAACATGCTTGCAAGTGGAAGGAACCACTGACTCAACATCATCGTGGCCTGCTTCCCTTTGTCGAACCACACCATCTACCTGCTGTCTGGCAAGCTGTTCAATGCTGCTTACCTTTAACTGTTGCATCATCTCCTCATACAGTGCATTAACCTTCATGGACATTCATGAAAACATATTATTAGTATTCATTTTTTTTAGGTAAAGAAGATGAAACTTGTCCCCAAGTATGAAAAAATTTAGGTTGAGGAGAAAGATCCACAAAAATAGTTTGGGAAGAAGCTCGAAGCTTAGCAAGCCAATCAGCCAACCTATTCCCCTCCCTGGAATGTGAGACCACCAAAAGGATAAGCAAGAGCAACCAAGCAATCCTTTTGAGTGTAAAATAGATGGACCAATGAGTATTAACTACGGAAGAGCAGTTTCTCCAAAGAGTCAAGGAGTTCATCTCCACAATCAGATTGTTCCCGCCCTTGGATTTGGCAAAGAGGAGAGCAGCCAACACAGCATCAGTTTCAGCAAGAAGAGGGCAGCAGCAATAGAAGGAGAAGAAGAAATCATTAAAACATTATGCTCATGATCTCTAAAAACACCCCTACATCCAGCAGCAGCAGCAGCAGTATTCCAACTTGCATCACTATTAACTTGATCCAGTCCGCTGGTTTAGACCAATGCACCAGCTGAGGGAGCTTCATGGTAAGGGATGACATGTGATAATCCCCTTTTGAAAGTAAGCCGAAAGCAGCCAAATGGCGTGGCTTAATTCATGTTTATGACACGAATTAAGTAGTTTTGACAGGAATCCCCACCAAAAGATGCACGGTGACTTGAAAGAAACACTTTCAATGCAATACCACAACAGTACCAGTAGCGCCGCAACAGTGAATTAGGCTCAATTTGGGCAAATAAAACAAAGAACAAAGCAGTGCAGTGTTACCTAAAGTGTCATAACACTACTTTGTTGTCACAGCCTTGTGAAGATGGAGAACCGAGGCACCCCATTAGGTAGATAATGTAATGTGACAATCAAAGCCAAGATAAAGCACCATTGATACTGAGATTTAACAAAGATTCAATTGAAAGCAAATATTATTACAGAATTCAAATTAGAATTTACAACAAAGCAATGCGAAATTTGAAATTGCAACAAAATAACACAACCTTAGAACTAGGGTTGGATCTAAGGTGTGGGTATAGACCTCTCAGATGGTAGGACAAAGGCAGCCAACAAGAAAGAAACAACAAGGCAGCGGTTTCCCATATTTTGTACAGCAAGAAAGCAGTAGGAATCGATGTGGAATGGCTGTCCTGGGTGTAGCGGCAGCAAAGGTGCGGTCAGAACACTAGGGGACAGGCGGTTTGGGGTGGAGGCAGCAAGGCTAGAATGGAGGGGAAGGTGAGAGCGACGTCGGCAATGAGTAGAAGAGGATAAACACCACCTTGGGAACAAGATAAAGAAGTACCACTCAAAACCCTTAGATATTTCCATAAAAAAGAAAATGAGAAGCCAACGACTGTCTTAAAGCAAAACACAACAAAACTAAAATCCAAATCCTAATACAACACATCTATATAAGTCTCCTTGAAACAAAATACCTAATTGGAAAATAAGAAAGTAGGAAAGGACTAGAAATAAAAGAAGGATAAAAGGTAACGTGCTGAAATTAGAAAAAAATAAAATAAAAAAAAAAGGTGTCCAGAACCCGAGAAACCATCATTGGTTGCGTGCTTGCTGTCCAGAACACGAGAAACCATCACTTTTATTGTTTTCTATTTGCTGACCACCTCGTTCACCATCCCACCACCTTCCAACCTTAACCAACCCATCTCCGCCACCATTGATCCAACTTTAGCCCCGTGTTGTATGTCGTATGTGTTGTTTTTGCATATTTCCGTCTAGTTGGTTGTAATTTTCCTTTCAATGTGAGTTTTAATAGCTTGATGGGTTTTCCAAAAATAATATTTTATTTTTCTATTATGGTTTGGATTAAGTCTGGAATCAAAGAGTATAACATTTATTTATAAAATATTTTGTTTAATTAAATATATGTTATTAAGTATAATTTGATGAATTTAAATAGTGGCTAAAGAAAATTTGATTCAAGGCTTTGGATCGTGGAATGAGCAAAAAGTAGTAGAGTAAAAAAGGAGGTGATAGTAAAAGAAATTAATCAAAGGATTAAACTTTTAAAGAGGGCTTTTAAGACAAAGCGGATTGATTTATTTTTTTTATTGGCTTTAAATTAATGATTTATTTAGAAGTTAAATAAAAAGTATGTGGAAAATAAAAATGAAATATTAATACCGTTCGACTACAGTTTCTTCCTTAATTTTCATTGNTTACATGTTTCATGCTTGCATTTACCTACATAAACTTGCATGTTAATTATAACTATAACCAAAATCAAAACTAAAATCAACCAAGATAAAATTCACTGCCACAACATTCAAAATATAAAACAACTCAAAATTTAATCACAAACATCACACAAAACCACACTTCAAATAAATTAAGATGTCTCTATCGGATGATCGGGAATCCCTCGGAAGAGGTAAGCTACGGTTGCTAACGAGGCTTCCCACGGTTTAAATGAAATTATGGAACTCATTAANTTGGATGATCGGGAATCCTCAGAGGAGGTAACCTACGGTTGTTAACGAGGCTTACCACAGTTTAAATGAAATTATGGAACTCATTAAGTTGGGTTTAGTAAGTTCATTTAGACTAAGTGAATCTAATAGAAAATACTGGTGCCGAAACGAGGGAACCGTAGGATCCTAACCGGTGTCGCTCTAATCAACTTCAATATGTCATCATAAAATTTAAAGAACTTCAACTATAGGGCCACCTGATTTTATATTATAACTTGACACACTAGATAACCAAAAATCGTCGCGGCAAGGAGCTTGGAGCTAGCTTGGTGGGCAGCACGACCATCTTCAACAGCAAAACCTTTCTTCCNATGGTGCCAGAATGAGGGAACCGTAGCATGCTAACCGGTGTCGCTCTAATCAACTTTAATATGCCCTCATAAAATTTAAATAACTTCAACCAAAACCGGTGTCGCTCTAATCAACTTTAATATGCCCTCATAAAATTTAAAGAACTTCAAACATACTAATTGGTGTCGCTCTAATCAACTTTAATATGCCCTCATAAAATTTAAAGAACTTCAACCATAGGGACTGGTGTCACTCTAATCAACTTTAATATGCCCTCATAAAATTTAAAGAACTTCAACCATAGGGCTACCTGATTCAATGTTATAACTTGACACACTAGATAACTCAAACTTGTCGCGGCAAGGAGCTTGGAGCTAGCTTGGTGGGCAGCACGGCCATCTTCAACAGCAAAACCTTTCTTCAGGCAAGAGCTTGGAGCTAGCTTGGTGGGCAGCACGACCATCTTCAACAGCAAAACCTGTCTTCCATTGTGGCAAGCAGCTTGGAGCTAGCTTGGTGGGCAGCACGACCATCTTCAACAGCAAAACCTATCTTCACCAGTTACCTTTCTTCCTTAGAATTAAACAACAAAGTCATAGGACTTCGAGGTTGCTTGCTTATGCAACATAAATCCTCACCTTATCTTTAGGCCTTTGCATAGCCCTGTTATACAATATAAGCCCTAACTCGTCTTAGGATTCAGAGGTTGTCGTTTGTCACGACNTGATAAAAGTATTTTGTGGTTAAAACGATGTAATTTAAGCACTAGAAATTGAATCCATACCAGAATAATAGCTTTAGTATCAAAATGAATAGACCATTTCTGAAATTTCATCAAACTATTTTCCACCCACATGAACCTTTTAGCAAAGAGGCAAGTGTAATCCTCGTCATTAGCTAATTGTATAAAAATATGTCTACCATCAATGATACCAACCTTCCACCAAGCTTTTAATTTTAACATTTCAAACTCTCTCCTTATGATCTTTACCTTAGGAATGTCATAAGTAAATTTGCCAACTAGAGCAAGATAACAAGAAGAGGCCAGAACCGAAGTTTCATCCTCAGCAACATAAAGAGCAAGTTTATGATTTTTTCCCTATTTTTTTATCAAAGTATAATCTCCACCAACATTTAGAGTATCATGAAAGCTTTTTGGAAAAAATTCAAAGGAAGTTGCAGACGAAGTACCATCTCCATCTAAAACGGCATCAACAAACATTCTAGAAAACGAAGGCATATTAGAAACGTGAAACCCAAGGAAAATAAGGAAAACTCAGAAAGCTCGGCGAATGGGAGAAGACAGAAGTAAAAAAAACTCAATAGAAGATGTTGGAAGGATCTCACCAGCCACCTAACCCTAGTAGTGCTTCCATCGCAACATTTATGAAAATTATATATATATATATATATATATATAT